>ML241645.1:434-123384 GCA_005239495.1 Nicotiana undulata | reverse complement strand
ACACAAAAGGTGTAGAACGTAGGTCCCACATCGGAGTAGAGCATCGTATTATTATTGGTTCACACTTTCGGACTCAAATTTTCAACCAATTTGTTTTCCGTAAACACTAAATCGAGGTATTTCGGTTTATGTTATAAGGCCTTTCCTCCTCATCACCATCCTCACGAGGAAATGGTGTCTCGTCTCCGGATTCATCGGCATTGTTGCCGTAATCACTGTTCTCTTCCTCACTTTGTGCATCTGCCAGATCCCGATTTAATACGTCGTATTCGTGAAATTGAGTGAGTACGGGTGGTTCAACTTGCTCTTTTTTACTGCACAACCAACAAAAATATAAGCTGCTAAAATTAATAAATACTTTCCATATAGCTATATCACTTCACTTACAAGTCGTAATGTGATGAAATTTCATGATGGATGTTTTCAATTAGGTAATGACTCCCGGATGGACCACTTGTAAAATTCATATCCGACCGGTACCCCCTGTTAAATATATGAGCGTTAATACAAATTCAATATACCAAAAATGTACATAATTAACACAAATGAAAATTGAAGTTTACCACTCCTCTTGTGAATTATGGAAAGCAGAAGAGAAATTATTTTCTCGATGCTCATTCGCCGGCGGTGATAATTTTAAATCAAGTAAAACTCTTTCATCCGGAACCTGTCCGGCAAAAACTGCTCCAGAATAACCACCCGATGACTGGGGGTTATCCCTACTACGCGCAACCTCGTTTTTGGGAGCGTCTTTGACCTTGACGTACATCTCCAACATTGTGATTACAGGAAATTTCCGGCATTCATCTGGAGTACTCAGAAAATCCCTCAAAGTTTCATCATCGTCGATGTTAAACTCTGAGAAAAAAGCAACCCCTTGCGGAGTGACAGAATATCTTCCGGTTACTTTAAGTATCACTGAACGTTTCCTCACACTCATTTTTTTGCATAACAACGATATCAATTTATTGTACTCCATTGTAAGTGATAATTTAACATGTCACTGTGCAGGTAAACTATACCTCACAGAGTTATTCTCCATCACAACCTCATATCACTTCACTTACAAGTCGTAATGTGATGAAATTCAATGATGGACATTTTTAATTAGGTGATGACTCCCGGATGGACCACTTGTAAAATTCATATCCGGTCGGTACCCCCCTGTTAAATATATGAGCGTTAATACAAATTCAATACACCAAAAATGTACATAATTAACATAAATGAAAATTGAAGTTTACCACTCCTCTTGTGAATTATGGAAAGCGGGAGAGAAATTATTTTCTCGCTGCTCATTCGTCGGCGGTGATAAGTTTAAATCAAGTAAAACTCTTCCATCCGGAACCTGTCCGGCAAACACTGCTCCAGAATAACCACCCGATGACTTGGAGTTATCCCTACTACGCACAACCTCGTTTTTGGGAGCGTCTTCGACTTTGACGTACATCTCCAACATTGTGATTACAAAACATTCCCGGCATTCATCTGGAGTACTCAGAAAATCCCTCAAAGTTTCATCATCGTCGATGTTAAACTCCGAGAAAAAATCAACCCCTTGCGGAGTGACGGAATACGGATATCTTCTGGTTACTTTAAGTATCACTGAACGTTTCCGCACACTCATTTTTTTGCATAACAATGATATGAATTTATCGTACTCCATCGTAAGTGGTAATTTAACATGACATTGTGCAGGTAAACTATGACTCACAGAGTTATTCTCCATCACAACCTCATGCCCCCCTCCCCCCCCCCCCCCCCCCCCCCCCCCCCCCCCCCCCTCCCCAATATAATGAAACTCTTATTCTACGCTCTTCAGACATAATGAAATGCTGGAGAATTTAACGACAAGAAACGTTTGAACGAGACTTAAAATATTTTTTGAATGATTTTTCCTACAATCCTAACCTCTTTATATAGGAAATGGCTAGTGGGAGATTTTTTTTTTATGTATAGCGCCCAAATTCTGTGCGCTATACACATTTGAATTGTTGTTATGTCAGTTATTATTGGTGGGGCCAAAAAAATGGGTATAGCGTCCAGTTGTTATGCGCTATATGTATAGCGTTGGGATTTTGGACGCTATACCTGACAGTCAGCTTTTTCATAGGTATAGCGCCCAGTTTTTGGACGTTATATATAATATGATTTTTTTTTACCACTTATTTATATTCTTTTTGTCCAAAAAGACAACATTTCAGTTCCGGACTGGGCAAATAACCATAGTGGCTCAAGGATGATTACAAATGATACCTACTCAACCATGCATTTAGTTTCATGCAACAACTACCTTTTCCCTTTTAGGAAACCTAAGACTAGCATTTAATTAAGGACATGGTCCTTACCCAATTCAACATTTATCTAACCTGGAAAAGGTTGTTCTTTTGGCTTTTCAATAATTTCTATTCATCTTTTCTTTTAAATCTTGGTTTGTAAATGTGCTAAGTACTTAATTAATATTTAAAAAAAAATTGTTCTATTTTCCTTTTTTCTCCTTTCTTGCTTGAGTTTTTCAGTTTAGGGAAATTCTGGATTTCTAGTATGTTTACCTCATAGTCTTTTCAAATAAAATTGATTATTGATTATCAAATTAACTAGTAGGAGGCATGTTGTTTAAACATTTATTCGCCATTTTGATTTGCGAAGTATTTGTAGAAATGGATTAGGCATTTGTTGCATTGAGGCTCTGGCTTGTGAAGTGACTTTTGCTTGTTTGTTCGTTTAATTTAATTTTTTTGGGTTCTTTCTCCAAAAAAGAAACCACGTTTTTGAATCAATCTCAAACCGGAGGTGAATGAGTAGAAAAACCCAACTGACTAGTTTTTGTTCCAAAAAGGGAAAAGAATATCATGAAATGGGAGAAAAGATCGAAAAACTTAAAACATTTTCTTTTTATTTTATGTATTGATTCCATTAAAAATGTTCTAGCGGAAAATATGTGGGTTTGATATGTTCATCAGTTGTACATATAGCTAGGTTGCAAGTAGTGGGTTGTATAAAAATTAAATGATCCCACGAATATCAAGCCTGACTTAAGTGACTCTCTATGTTACGTTAATTAAATGTTGCGTTTGATTAATTAATGCAAGCTGGTCTCTGAGCTTTGAGAGAGAGAGGGATGTTCCATAATAGTGCTATACTCTTGGTAAGTTCTTATATTTATTTCATGCAACAACTACCTTTTTCCCGTTTAGGAAATCTAAGACTAATATTTTAATTGATTGCGCCTAACAACTCAACTTATTCTTAATTTTAGTTTGTAATTATGCTAGTAAATAGCTCATCTAAACAAAAATATACGTACATGTTTTGTTTGGTTCTGACGACGAGAAGAAGGACGGAGACGAAGGCATTAGATCAGGAAGCAACAAAACTCCCAAATCCAACATCGCCATATTTCTTTCTTTCACCAGACCACACAGGAATATGCATAACTCTTGTGGTTTTGAAGGGCGACAACTATATTTGACGAATGGGCTAAGACCATGAGAAACACTTTTAGAGCCAAAAAGAAATTGGATCGATGGAATGATTACAAAGCCCAAGGAAGAAGGATTTGAACCCAATGATCGGTATGTCATCAATTTAATGTTAGGGTCTTTTAACGCCATAGATCCGTCACTTCGTTCTATGATCTGTTACATGGAAACAATTAAAGAACTATGTGAACACTTGAGAGAACGATTCTCAACTGGCAATGACATGAGAATACACTAGTTGAAAAATTAAGGTATTTAAAATTAGTCTTTTTATGGCTATTAAGCCTAGAACGGAGTATAAATTTATAAAATGACCCCTTGGGTCATCACAATTACGGACCTACACTACCCAATTACCCCAACCCAAAATACCAAGCCCAATACCCCAGTCCAAGACCCATTAACCCAGCCCCGTGCTCGTTAACAACAAACATGTGAATTATTTGGCAAAAACATGTTTGGCCATAAATTTTGCCTATATTTTGGCAAAATCCCAAGTCCCAATTCCCAAATCCCAAAACCAGCTCAATAGCTGGTTTTGGGCAAAATCTCTCATAATACACATGGTTTTCCTAAATAAATTTGGGATATATGTTTTGAAAACGTATGTCCAAAAATATTTTCATTTTCAAACCAAATTTCACCCAAAACAGATTTTTAAAAACAAATTTAAAAATCTATAGCCAAACGCTAGCTTAGTATATACTTTATCTTTTCCGGTTTTGTTTAAAAATAAATAAAGAACTAAATTTTTGCTGTTACCGTCTCGTACTTTACTGTCTATTAGGTAATATAGCACGAGCCTGGAAGAGGCAAATAAATAAAAGTGGCTCAAGGATGATAACAAATGATACTACCTACGCAACCATGCATTTATATTTCACGCATCAACTACTTTTTTCCCTTTTAGGAAACCTAAGACTAGCATTTAATTAAGGACATGGTCCCTACCTAATTCAACATTTATCTAAACTAAAAAGGTTGTTCTTTTCACTTTTCTGATATAATTTCTATTCAATGTTTTTTTATATCTTGGTTTGTAAATGTGCTAAGTAATTAATTTATATGAAAAAAATAAATAAATTTTGTTTGGTTCTATTTTCCTTTTTCTCTTGAGATTTTTAGTTTAGGGAAATTCTGAATTTCTAGTGTGTTTACCTCGTAGTCTTTTCAAATAAAAATTTATTATTGATCGATTATCAAACTAGCTAGTAGGAGCCATGTTATTTCATGCAGCAACTATCCTTTTTCCTTTTAGAAAACCTNTTTTTTTTTTTTTTTTTTTTGTTGCTTCATTTCAAATAAATTTAATTTATTATTATCAAACTAGTAAGAGCTATGCTGTTTTAACGTACCACAATTCAACAACTAGCCTCTGATAACTCTTCTTAAGTATTCTAGTAGATGAACTAGACATTTTATGCATCATGGCTCTCTCTGGCTTGTGAATTGACCATTCTGTTAATTATTTGTTTCTTTAATTTTATTTTTTCGGCCTCGCTTTCTATTAAAAAAAAAATAGTTGGAACAAGTCAACTTTTTGAAATAATCTCACATCCCGAACCAAAATAAGAACTTTATTTTAAAAAAAAAACAGAAGTACTTTTCTATACAACTAGTTTTTTTGCTCCAAAAAGGGGGAGAATATCTGAGATGGGAGAAAAAAAAAACAATAAATATTTTCTTTTTATTCTATGTGTTGATTCTGTGAAAATAATTCTAGTAGAAATTAATATGTGGGTTAGCCGGTGAAAGGCATGAAAATCTAAGAACGATATTGGGAGATATAGCACAACTGTAAGTATGATGTAATATTATTTTCGTGTTTGTTTTAGGAAGTTATATATGTTTAGGAGACTTTAGTAGTGATTGCCTTATTTCTACCAGAGCTTTCGTAGTTAAAAAGATATAGGTTTTGTATATTTTAGCTCCAGTTTATTCAAAGGAGGAACAAAATATTATTCTAGAATATAAACAACATGAAAATATAATACAAATATGTAATGGAAAGTGAAGAAACAACTAATACATAACAAGATGATAGCATGAACTAGTACCGGAAATCAACAATGAAAATAGCATAAAAGAAGCAACTAAAGGGTCTACAATGGTCTCGTACCAATGACAATTGCAAGAACAATAGAATGAAAAAACAGGAAATATCCCCATCAAAAGACTTTGCAGCATGAAATAGACGGCAAGAATCACTACGGAGTACCACCTCGTGTATAATGGAAACAATCGAGGTACCACCTCGTATAATTAAGAATCACAATCGAGGTATCGCCTCGTATTCACATTTCTCAATACCAATCACAATCTTTCCTTATACCGCCGCGTGAACCTCATATTTGAAAATATATTTTGAAAATAAGTTTCCCGAATTAGCTACACGCACTTTAGCATACCTTATGATGCCACTTGACTTCATGTAGCTCTCCTATAAGCAACACGCACATAAGTTCTACCTTATATTGTCGCACACACATTAACCCCAAACCTTATACCACTGCATACGCGTCAATATCATAGCACTATAACAATTCGCACTACAAATGCCCATATATCACAACTTGCCAACAATACTAATGTTTCCACAACAATAGTCCATGGCTCCACCAGAATGTATACAAGAGTATAAATAACAACACTGAATATAAAATAGTCAATAAGATACATGTCACAATAATAACCAACTTTGCCTCAACGTGTTAACGACTTTCACAACTTAAACACTAAATAACTCAACAATAAGAGAAATAATGTACAATCACGATATGAGATAAGGCTAACTCACAATAACAGAGATAACATTTAACAATGAGTTTAAAATAATGAAAATCAACAAGAAAATGGATAATATTAACAATTTCTTCAAGTAATTATAATCAATAAGGGAAGAGACAACACGATCAATAACTTCAAATAGCGATAATTAACAATGAAGAGATAGCAGTAACAATAAAAGAGTCAACAAGTTCAACTAAGCATGAGAGAAATTTATCAAGTAGAATGTAGAACAAACGTTAAACAAATCCTCCATTAAAGCATGTAAGAATAGACTAGCACAAATAAGGATACATTGACTATGAAAATTTAGAACATGATGTGGCATTTCAATTAAAGCATGAAAATAGTCCAGGAGCCTAAGCCGTTCAAATACCATGTACAACCCGTGTACCCACTCGTCACCTTGCGTATACGGATTTCACTTAGCATAATTGAATCAAACTATACCAATCCCAAGGGGGTAGTTCCCCCACACGAGATTAGGCAAGGCACTAACCTCAACTAGGCCAATTCAACACACTTGGAAATAGCTTTTCCCATAAAATACGCCTCCACATGGCTCAAATATAACAAAAATCGACTCAATATCATCAAACGATGCTAGGGAATACAATTGTAATAGATAAAGGTAAGATCTTTACACTTTTTCCAAAGTCAATGTAG
The DNA here is from genome assembly GCA_005239495.1 of Nicotiana undulata. Taxonomy (NCBI): domain Eukaryota; kingdom Viridiplantae; phylum Streptophyta; class Magnoliopsida; order Solanales; family Solanaceae; genus Nicotiana; species Nicotiana undulata. The sequence continues at coordinate 116,449 of ML241645.1, read as the reverse complement.
TCAACCCGGGACCCACCCAGTCAAAACCCATGCCTACCTCTGACCCCACGAGTTCATATATGTGATTAGTTTCAAAATGCGAGTCCAAATCGACTCTCAAAACTCAATTAATTATTTTTCAAAAACTTGACAAAGTTTCACAAATATTCAGTTTGATTCACATTATTTTAATGTTAAAATCTAAGATATTTTGATGGAATAGATTCGAAATAGATTAGAATCACTTACTAAGGTTTGTAGGTGACAATTCCCTCTCCAAATCCCCTGCTACCGAGTCTAGGGTTCAAATATGAGAGAATGAGTTCAAAAATCCCGTCCTTAAACTTTTAGTCCAGTCGCAGATGTCGCAAATGCAACCTAGGGTTTGTAATTGTGAATAACCTCGCAAAAGCGAAGACCTTTCATTTCTGTTGTCATCGCAAATGCGATGAAAAGTTCGCAATTGCAAACGTTGGACTTCCGAAAATGTGAACCAGCTCCACCCAGGTGCCTATCACTAATGCAAACACTGGGTTCTCTAAATGCGAGACCAGAAGACTTTGCCTATTATTTCAATTTTGATACCAAAACTCGCAAATGCGAGACCTGAGGCCCCTGTGCAAAAACTAGCAAACTTAAACTCTATCAACACTCAGTTGAGCATCCGAAACTCACCTAAGCCCTAGGGTTCCAAACCAAATATCAATACAAGTCTACAAAAACATACGGACTTGCTCACGCGATCAAAACACAAAAATAACATCTATAACTACAAAGTGAACTCTAAAACGCAGGAATATCAAAGAAATTTTCAAGAACTTCTAGAATTAAAACTATGTGTCCGAATCCTATCAACTTTTGCCGACAAGTTCTAGTCCCCAAATCAAATTTTGAGCCCGATATCAAAAGGTCAACTTACAGTCAAACTTTTCAACATTAAATTGCCAAATTTTGGCAAATCAACATAAATCGACCTACGAACTTCTAAAATCAATTCAAGGCATACACTCAAGTCCGAAATCATGATACGAACCTATCAGAGTCATAAAAACACAGTTTCGGAGCCATTTTCACAAAAGTCAAAGTTTGGTAAACATTTTCAAACTTAAACTTCTAAGTCAAGAATCAAGGGTCCAAATCAACCCAAAAGCTTTCCGGAACGAAACAAACTAACCATGCAAGTCATAAAAGCATAAACATGCCTGTGTGAAGCATGAAAATGGGAAACGGGATGCAATTACACAAAAATACCGATCGGGTTGTTACATTCTCCCCCTCTTAAAACAAACGTTTGTCCTCGAACATGAATAAGGACATACTTGAAACGGTGAATAGATGAGGATAACGACTCCTCATATCGTGCTCGGTCTCCCAGGTCGCCTCCTCGACCATATGACCCCTTCGTTGAACCTTCACTGAAGTAATATCCATTGATCTCAAGTTCCGGACCTATCGATTCAGACAACCATAGGCTCATCGATATAAGTAAAATCCTCGTCCAGTTGGACTGCGCTGAAGTTTAGAACATGAGACTAATTGCCATAATAATTTCGGATAATAGAGACATGGAACACCAGATAAACCACAGGTAAACTAGGTGGAAAATCAAGCTTGTAGGCAACCTCCCCAATCCTCTCAAATGCGAGACCTGAGGCCCCTGTGCAAAAACTAGCAAACTTAAACTCTATCAACACTCAGTTGAGCATCCGAAACTCACCTGAGCCCTAGGGTTTCCAAACCAAATATCAATACAAGTCTAAAAAATCATAGGGACTTGCTCATGCGATCAAAACACAAAAATAACATCTATAACTACAAAGTGAACTCTAAAACGCAGGATTATCAAAGAAATTTTCAAGAACTTCTAGAATTAAAACTATGTGTCCGAATCCTATCAACTTTTGCCGACAAGTTCTATTCCCCAAATCAAATTTCGAGCCCGATATCTAAAAGTCAACCTACAGCTAAACTTTTCAACTTTAAATTGCCAATTTTTGGCAAATCAACATAAACGGACCTACGAACTTCCAAAATCAATTCATGGCATACGCCCCAGTCCAAAATCATGATATGAACCTATTGGAGTCATAAAAATACAGTTCTGGGGCAATTTTCACAAAAGTCAAAGTTTGGTAAATATTTTCAAATTTAAACTTTTAAGTCAAGAATCAAGGGTCCAAATCAACCCGAAAGCTTTCCGGAACGAAATAAACTAACCATGCAAGTCATAAAAGCATAAACATGCCTGTGTGAAGCATGAAAAGAGGAAACGGGATGCAATTACACAAAATGACCGATCGAGTCGTTCCTTTCTCCCCCTCTTAAAACAAGCGTTCGTCCTCGAATGTGCATAAGTACATAACTAAAATGGTGAATAGATGAGGATAACGACACCGCATGTCGTGCTCGATCTCCCAGGTCGCCTCCTTGACCATAGGACCCCTCCATTGAACCTTCACTGAAGTAATATCCTTTGATCTAAACTTCCGGACCTATCAATCCAAGACAACCACAGGCTACTCAATATAAGTAAAATCCTCGTCCAATTGGACTGTGCTGAAGTCTAGAACATGAGACTGATCTCTATAATAATTTCGGAGCATAGAGACATGGAACACTAGATAAACCGCAGATTAACTAGGTGGAAAAGCAAGCTAGTAGGCAACCTCCCCAATCCTCTCAAAAATCTTGAAAGGTCCGATATACCTAAGGTTTAACTTGCCTTTCTTCCCGAACCTCACCATAACCTTCATGGGTGAAATCTTGAGCAAAACTCTCTCCCCAATCATGAATGCAACATTGCAAACCTTCCGATCCGCATAACTCTTTTGTCTAGATTGAGCTGTACGAAGCCAATCATGGATCATCCTTACCTTCTCCAAAACATCTCGAACCAGATCTGTGCGTAATAAGTGTAATGACCCAACAGGTCATCCTGTGTTTTAGGACCCTATTCTGCGCTCGTTAGCCTTAAAAATCTTAAATTTATCCTCTTCGATCTGCGTGCATAGTCCAGGCATAATTTAAGAAAGCCTTTATGGGGAAAATTAAAGAAATAATAATTTTTGGAATTTAAAAGTTAGTTTAGTTGACTTTGGTCAACATATTTAGAAAACGGACATGGACACGTGTTCCTACGGTCGTGGTTGGTCCGTTGTAAAATATGGGATCTAGGCGTATGTCCGGAATTGAATTCCGAGTTCCCTAGCCCGAGTAATGAATTTTTGTTAAAAGTTGTAAGTTTGAAAAATCTAACAATTTAAAGAAATTTATTAATGTTTGATCTCGTTGGTATCGGGCCTGTATATTGGTTCCGGAGCCCGGTACTTGTTTATTATAATATTTAAGCCATGTATGTGAAATTTGGTGAAAATCGTAGTTGATTAGATGTGATTCGGACATCCGGTTGAGAAAATAGGAATTTCAAAGTCTCCTTAAGAATTTCATGCTATTTGGTGCTAAATTCGTAATTCTAGGTGTTATTTTGACGATTTGATTACATGAACAATTTAGTATGATGTTTTAAGACTTGTATGCATGTTTGGTTTGGAGCCCCGTGGGCTCGGGTGAGTTTCGGATAGGCTACGAGGTGTTTTGGAACTTAGAAGAATTTTGCCGGTGTAGCTGAACTGGTTGCAGGCCTCTGATCTCGCATTTGCGAGATCATGCATCATAATTGCAAACCCTGCAGGTTCCACATTTGCAAGGATTTCATCGCAAATGCAAAGAAAAGCTGGGCCAGTAGTTCTCGCATTTTCGAGGTTACCTTCGCAATTGCGAAAGTAGTCCAGGAAGGGTCAAGATCGCAAATGCGATCTTTTACTCACATTTGCGGGGTTCAATGATCGGAATTGCGACAATTTCCTTGCATTTGCGAAAGCAACAGGAATGTGAAGGGCTTCGCAATTGCGATAGCTCCTTCGCATTTTCAAGGCATGCGACATCTGCAGTTGTGTAAAAGGGACCTAGACGGGATTTTTGATTCATTTCCTAATATTTTCAAAACCTAAACCTCAAGGGGCAATTTTCCAAAGACCATTTCTTCCCCAAATCATAGGTAAGTGATTCTTAACTCATTTCTTTCCATCTTTCACTTCTTTTAACAAGAAATCAACCTAGAATCTAGGATGTTCATGGTGGAATTGGGGAATTTTGGGTAGAAAACTAGGGATTTCGAAATTTGGGAATTTAGACCTCAAATTGAGGTTAGATTCCAAAAGCAATTGTATATCCGAGCTCGGGGGTGAATGGGTAATCGGGTTTTGGTCCAAATTTCGGGTTCATACCAAGCAAGCTTGGGTGTTGACTTTTGTTGACTTTTTTCAAAAATAGACTAAATTGGACCGTAGTTATCGTGGATGATTCCTATGGCTTATTTTGAATCATTTGGTTGGTCATTTGTGAGATTTTGTTGTCTCAGAGGCTAATTTGAAAGGCAAGGTTGTGGCCGAGCGTTAAGTGATAATTGGGGCGAGATAAGTGTCGTGTCTAACTTTGGCCTGAGGGATTAGGTATTATGTGTATATTTGCTACGTGTTTGGTTGTTGAGTAAAATGTATAGGTGAGGTGACGAGCACCTATGTGTTGTTGTCGACTCATAACATGCGAGTGAATTTTATTCTTGTAAATTTTGTAGTCTTTAATCGTAGTATCCATGCTTAGAGTTGTCACTTGTAATGTTGGGTGACTTCTATCCGGTTTTACCGATATTTGGTAACTTTTGAATATTGTTTCAAGGTTGAGATTTATATTGTGAAATTAAGCATTGATGAAATACTGGTTTCTTTGTGATATTTCCATCTATCCGTTGTTAAGGATTCTTTGATTGGTGAGGAGAAGTGTAAAGCACAAAGGGTGATACCGTGCCATATTTTGTGAGTGTTAATGCATAAAGGGTGATGTCGTTCCATGATTTGTGAGTAATAAAGCATGAAGGGTGATGCCGTGTCATATTATGAGAGGTTTAATGCACGAAGGGTGATGTCGTGCCGCTCTATTTATTTATCTAGAGAGGTTGAGAGTGAAAGCACGATGGGTGATGCCGTGTAGTTTTCCTTTGTTGTTTTATTTATTTAATTTATTTAAGGATTATTGCTATCTTATCATTGTTTCTCACTCCTTAAATTGAAATCCCCCACTGGATGTCCCCTTCCCATCATTTGTTTCTTTATTTCTTCATTTACTGTTGTTGCCATTAGCATGATTATACTGTTCACGTTATATGTGGGTGTCTTGTCCTAGCCTCGTCACTACTTCACCGAGGTTAGGCTCGGTACTTACCAGTATATGGGGTCGGTTGTACTGATACTGCACTCTACACTTTTTGTGCAGATCCAGGTATCGGCCCGAGCTGATTCTGAGATTGTAGCTGACTTCTGCACAGGATACCCAAGGTAGATCTGCCGACGTCCGTAGATTCCTGGAGTCCCCTCCTATATGCTCATTTACTATTTTTCCTTTAGTTCATGAACAATTACGGATTTTTCTTTCGAACAAATACTTGTAGTTAATCCTTAGTAGTCCGTGAGTTGTGACTCCAGATTATGGGTAGTTAGACATATAAATATCATATGCGCAGTGTTATTATGAAATTTCGTTTCTTATGTTTGGTATTATGTGTTGAATTGTAGTGAATCTCCGTAAATCTTAAGATTCTTGTGTTGTAAGTCTCTAATGTTGGCTTGCCTAGCAAGTGCAGCGTTATGAGCCATCACGGTCCCGATGGTGGGAATTCGGGTCGTGACAAGGTTATATCAGAGCACTAGGTTGCCTAGGTCTCACAATTCACGGACAAGCTTAGTAGAGTCTTGGGGATTGGTACGGGGACGTCTGTACTTATCTCCTAGAGGCTATAAAGTTAGGAAAAAGTTCACTTTTATTCAACTCCGTCGTGTGATTCTTGTTGTCTCAATACTGATTGAACTCTTCTATTCATATTCTCTCGCAGATGGCGAGCACACGTACCGCTTCCTCCGTTTATCAGCAATCAGATGCTCCAACAGCAGCTCCTACGAGGAGCAGGGGCCGAGGTCGTGTCAGAGGCCGAGGAAGGGGGAGGGCTCAACCCAGGGCCCGAGCAGTAGCTCCAATTACGGAGCCTCCTCGGGTAGAGTTCGATGAGGAGGTTCTAACTCAGACCGTTTCGGCAGGACCAACTCAGGTCCCAGAGGGGTTTATTGCCACCCCGGTGCTTGAGGATACCTTGATCCGATTAGTGGGCCTTATGGAGAGTGTGTCCCATATTGGCGCATTCCCCATGTCACCAACCATATCTCAGGATGGAGGAGGAGCCCAGACTCCTGCCACCCACACTCCAGAGCAGATGGCTCCCCAGTTTCAGACTCCAGCAGCCCATCCAATTGGGGTAGTTCAGCCTGTTGCTGCAACACCGCCTGGTGATAGGGCAGCTATGTCCTTCGAGGCTTAGTGGAGATTGGATAGGTTTACCAAGCTTTTTACAGTTAATTTCGGCGATGTCACATCAGAGGAACTCCAGGAGTACCTTGATAGCTGCCATGAGGTTCTTCGGAACATGGATATATTGGAGACCAATGGGGTCGACTTTGCTGCTTTTCAGATGACTGGTTCCGCCAAGAAATGGTATAGATATTATTTATTGACTAGACCATCTGGGTCGCATGCTCTTACTTTGGATAAGTTCTCACATCTCTTCCTAGAGAAGTTTCTGCCTAGCACTATGAGAGAGGAGCGTCGTCGTCAGTTCGAGCGTCTCCAGCAGGGCGACATGACTGTTACTTAGCATGAGGATCGTTTCGTAGATTTGGCCCGTTAAGTTATTCTTTTTCTCCTCACAAAGAGAGAGAAAGAGAGAGAGAGAGAGAGAGAGAGAGAGAGAGAGAGAGAGAGAGAGAGAGAGAGAGAGAGAAAGGGTGAGGAGGTTTATTGAGGGTCTTGCTCAGCCTATAAGATTGCAGATGGCTAAGGAGACGGTGAACGAGGTCTCTTTCCAGGATGCGACCAATGTGGCCAGGTGAGTTTAGATGGTTCTTGGATTGGGAGGTCAGGGGTCAGAAAAGAGACCTCGCTATTCTGGTAGATTCAGCGGTGCCTCATCTTGAGGCGGGGGTACTTATGGTAGAGGCCATCCTTCCAGTCCATTTCATTCAGCACTCCAGGCATCCCACGATGCCCCCAAGTTGTCGTGGTCCTTATATGCCTTATTCTGACCAGCCAGCTCCTATCAGTTCACCTCCTCTTAAGAGTTTTCAGGGGGGTTATTCAGGTCGACAAGGTCAGTTTACCGGCCAGTAGTCCTAGCAGCCGCCGAGCTCATGTTATACTTGTAGTGACCTGAGGCACATAACCAGGTATTGCCCTCGTGCGTCAAATAGTTCACAGTATCAGAGTTCTCGTGCCATGGTTCTGGAACTAGCTGCCGCACCGCCTGCCCAGCCAGCCAGAGGTAGGGGTCATGTAGCCAGAGGTAGGGGCCAGAGTGTAAGAGGTGGAGGCCCGCCAGTTAGAGGTCGTCCCAGAGACATGGTTTAGGGTGGTGGGGCCCAGCCTCAATGTTATGCCTTTCCAGCCAGAACAGAGGCTGAGTCATCTGATGTTGTTATCACAGTTACTGTTTCAGTTTGCAGTAGATATGCTTCAGTTTTATTTGATCCGGGGTCTACTTACTCCTAGGTGTCATCTTATTTTGCTTCATATTTGGTTATGCCCCGTGATTCTTTGAGCACCCCCGTATATGTGTCCACACCCATAGGGGATACTATTGTTGTAGATCATGTATATCGCTGGTGTGTGGTCGTTATTGGGGGTCTTGAGACTAGTGTAGACCTTTTTCTCCTCGATATGGTTAATTTCGATGTTATATTGGGCATGGATTGGCTGTCACCATATCATGCTAATTTGGACTGTCGTGCCAAGACAATGACATTAGCCTTGTCGGGGTTGCCTCGATTACAGTGGAGAGGGACTCCTGACCATTCCTCCTGTAGGATTATCTCTTATATGAAGGCTCGGCGCATGGTCGAGAAGGGGTGTTTGGCTATTTGGCTTATGTTCGTGATTCTAGTGCCGAGGTTCCTTCTATGGATTCTGTGCCTGTTGTTCATGAGTTTCCTAAGGTATTTACTGCAGACCTGCTGGGGATGCCACCCAATAGGGATATCGACTTTTGCATCGATTTGGTTCCATGCACTTAACCCATTTCTATTCTGCCATATCGGATAGCCCCGCCAGAGTTGAAAAAAATTGAAGGAACAGTTGCGGGATTTGCTCGATAAGGGCTTCATTAGACTTAGTGTCTCGCCCTAGGGTGCGCCGGTTTTGTTCGTGAAGAAGAAGGATGGATCTGTGAGGATGTGTATAGATTATCGACAGTTGAATAAAGTCACTATCAAGAAAAAGTATCCGTTGCCGAGGATTGATTTTCCAAGGTGTTTTCAAATATTGATTTGAGATCTGGATACCATCAGTTGAGGATTAGGGCATCCGATGTCCCTAAGATAGCTTTTCGGACGCGGTATGGGCACTATGAGTTTCTGGTGATGTCCTTTGGGTTGACCAATGCCCCCGCAAAATTTATGGACTTGATGAGCCGAGTGTTCAAGCTTTATCCGGATTCCTTTATGATTGTGTTTATTGATGACATCTTGATATACTCCCGCAGTCGGGAGGAACATGAGCAGCACCCCCGGATAGTGCTCCAGACTTTGAGGGACAATCAGTTGTATGCTACATTTTTGAAGTGTGAGTTTTGGTTTGATTCAGTCGTTTTCTTGGGTCACGTCATATCAGTAGAGGGTATTCAGGTGGATCCTAAGAAGATTGAGGCAGTCAAGAACTGGCCTAGACCCACTTCATCCACGAAGATCATGAGCTTCTTGGGTTTGGCGGGTTATTACCGTCAGTTTGTGGAGGGATTTTCATCTATAGCATCCCCGATGACCAGGTTGACCCAGAAGGAGTGCCCCAGTCAGATGGTCAGACGAGTGTGAGGTGAGCTTTCAGAAGCTCAAAACAGCTTTGACTACAACACCGGTGTTGGTATTACCATCAGGTTCAGGATCCTACACAGTGTATTATGATGCCTCCCGTGTTGGGCTCCATGGTATTTGTCACGCCAACTCATTTGTTTTTCTTCTGTAACTGTCATGGGCCAACATGGCCATCAACTCATAATGTATAACTATAAGTGGGAAACACTGTATCACTGAACCATTGTTCTTAAAACATGAATACATATGGGTTGTAGAGGCCTCTGACATACTGTAAAAAATGAACCTCTGTCTACAAAACCTCTAAGATTATTTTACATCAAGTGGCTCAGCGTACCGGCCAACCCAAAAGTCTGTAGCAAAATTCTGAGACAATGACTCATAGACTCAGCTGCACTCCGAATGAGGTGGAGTTTTACCGATCCTTTGTTGAAGCCAATCTCGTCTACTATGAGGGCTCGTCAAACTGATAATCTATACCTGCAGGCATGAATGCAAAATCCCCAACAAAAGGACGTCAGTACGAATAATGTACTGAGTATGTAAGGAGGAACTGAAACATAATAATAAGTCAACATTAATTTAAGACATATAAGAATCAACCTGAATCTCTCAAGTTCCACCGTATATGCATACTTATTGTACTCATATATATTTAATGCTTCCCTTCGAGACTATTATCCATATCTTATGATGCATGACTGCCCAACAGATCAGTGGTAACTGTCCGACCGGCTGTAGCGCGGTGATAAATGCATGACTGCCCAACCAACCGTAGCTCGGTGGTAAATGCATGACTGCCCGACCGTCCGTAGCACGTTGGTAAATGAATATGTATGACTGCCAAACCGGTGGTAAATAATGATACATAAATGCCCAAACTGTGGTAACTGCCCGATCGGCTGTAGTCCGGTGGTAAATGAATATGCATTACTGCCCAATCGGTGGTAAATAATGATACATAACTTCCCACCCGGTGGTAACTGCCCGACCGGCCGTAGCCCGGTGGTAAATGCATGAAGATGCATGTACACGTATCACTATATTATAAACATTAACATCTCTACCATATACCTCATTAGGGACTTAGGAACATACTTAGACATGCTTTGAATATCACTTTATAGGAATGAATAACGTAGATATCCTTAACTGCTAAGAGTAGAACCATTTATGAAATAACATTACGTTTACGTCTCGATACATGGATCATCCGAAAAGAAAGAAGGATTAACCTTATACCTGTGTCGATTATCTTGAGTCAAAACAGTGTTTATTTTCCCAACAACACAAAATACATTGCTCGTACACAACTTACGTCACTGAGTGAGTACCTTTTACTTTGATTTAAAACCAGAATTTGTTTCTTTTTCTTTTTAAACAGCTAACATGCTATGCTCTTAAATCTTAGCAACCAGACTTTCACTTTCTGGACTAGCTTACTTCATGTTGTGTAGCTTCTTTAAAGCATCTGAAAGTGGTGTTCGTGATGCCCCGTTTCAATTCTCAAAACATAGTGTTTATTTGCGGATTTCATCTCAGTGAATTTTTGCCAAATGCTGATCTATTGAAGAAAGGGTGGCTGCCACGTGGGGGTGAGAAGGGTTAGTCTTATCCACCCATAACTTATTAATTAATTAGGTATGACACGTTACCCGGATATTAACTAATTATTCGTATAATTATGAATTATCTCAAATTACTTAATATTTTATTTATTTCTAATATATTTTATTCATCATACTATCATGATCATGTGATATCATACAAATAAATACATACACTATTATTTTATTAAAATATTAATATACAAATACATATATTTTCTCAACTTCTAATTTTCCTAATTCAGTATATAATATTATCAAAGTTTAGAATATAAAAACCTCAAAATTGCAACACTTATTATTACTGCATTTTTTTTAAAGATTCAGAAGAAAATAACATGCTAAAATCCAAATATTTACCTTATTTGCTTTTTAGCAATAAAAAAAGAAGACAAGTCATAACATGCTAATAATACTTACAAGTGAAAGTTAGAATACCATTTATGGATCTCATATCCTGGTTAAAAGCCTCCAACTAACCAAAACATCCAGTTAACTGATAGTACGGGCATGCAATGAAAATAAAGTAAAATAATAGACAAACAATGGAAACAGAAACACACTATACTATAAAAACAGAAAAAAGAATTATCTTAAATATTTACTATCTTTTCTTGCATATCAACATACTGAAACTATTTGTATTCACTTCCCAACTAAGTCCTTTCGGGTTGTTGAGGTAGTTACACTTACAATAATATAGTCGGAAATCATCTATAATCTCATGAATGATCTTCATCCCTTCAAGTTCATATGGATTATTACGACTTATTCCAATTTTAAAGGACGGGATGTATAATATCCTTTCCCCCTTTTAGAAACATCCGTTCTCGAACGTTAACTCTTTGAGATTTTCAAAGCTTTCTCTAGGGTCTCCTCTATATACTAAACTAAAACACAACCTCTATTTGAGTTCTGGACTATTCACATCCTTTTGTACTTAAGAATCTCGTATTTTCTTCACCTATATCTTACTTATCTTGCATCGTATCATCTGTTTCTTCCATAACTTCCCTTTCACATAAGTAGAAATTACATCTACGCCTTAAAGCTCTATTGTGATAGCACCTCTAGTGCATACAAAATTTGGTGGAAACTTTATACTGACTTCTTACGACTTAGCTCTAACGCACGATCTGGAAACAAAAGAAGGGTAATATTTCCTAAATGCCCTATAACCTCTCAATTATAAACGTGGCACGCAACACACCCATAAGTGAGACTCGATTAGGCACGACTTTGTAGACTCCTTAGGACACGACCCGCTCTGATACCACTTTGCTACCCCCAAACCTAGGGAGGCGTGGCTGGCACCCGGTGTCGTGCTGGCCCAAGCGAACCACTGCGTGACTCATTTTTTTTTCTTCTGTAACTATCATGGGCCAACATGGCCACAACTCATAACGTATAACTATAAATGGGCAACACTGTATCACTAAACTATTTTTCTTAAAACATGAATACATATAGGCCGTCAAGGCCTCTGACATACTGTACAAAATGAACCTCTGTCTACAAAGACTCTAAGATTATTTTACATCATATGGGATAGGGTACCGACCTACCCATAAGTCTATAGCAAAATTCTAACACGATGACTTATAGACTCGGCTGCACTCCGAATGAGGTGAAATCTTACCGATCCTTCACTGAAGTCAATCTCGTCGACTATGAGGGCTATACCTTCAGGTATGAATGTATCGTCCCCAACAAAAAGACATCGGTACGAATAATATACTGAGTATATGAGTATGTAAGGCAGAACTGAAACATAACAATAAGTCAACATTAATTAAAGACATATAAGAATCAACCTGAATCTCTGAAGTGCCATCGTATATGAAAACTTATTGTACTCATATATATTCAATGTTTCTCTTTGAAACTATTATTCATATCTTATGATGCATGACTGCCCAACTAATCAGTGGTAACTGCCCGACCGGTCGTAGCGCGGTGGTAAATGCATGACTGCCCGACTGGCCGTAACTCGGTGGTAAATGCATGACTGCCCAACCATCCGTAGCACGGTGGTAAATGAATATGCATGACTGCCCAACCGGTGGTAAATAATAATATATAACTGCCCAACCGATGGTAACTGCCCGACCGGCCGTAACCCGGTGATAAATAAATATGCATGACTGCCCAACCGGTGGTAAATAATGATACATAACTGTCCACCCGGTGATAATTGCCCGACCGGCCGTAGCACGGTAGTAAATGCATGAAGATGCATGTACACGTATCACTAAATTATAAACATTAACATCTCTACCATATACCTCATTAGGGACTTAGACATGCTGTGAATATCATTTTATAAGAATGAATAACGTAGATATTCTTGACTGCTAAGAGTAAAATATCATTACGTTTACGTCTCAATACATAAATCATGCCAAAAGAAAGAAGAATTAGCCTTATCTGTATCGATTATTTTGAGTCAAAACAATGTTTATTTTCCCAACAACACAAAAATACATTGCTCGTAGTACATAACTTACGTCATTGAGTGAGTATCTTTTACTTTGATTTGACACCAGATCTTTTTTTCTTCTTTTTAAACCGCTAGCATGCTATGATCTTAAATCATAGCAACCAGACTTTCACTTTCTGGACTAGCTTACTTCAGGTTGTGTAGCTTCTTTAAAGCATCTGAAAATGGTATTCGTGATGCCCCGTTTCAATTCTTAAAACATAGTGTTTATTTGCGGATTTCATCTCAGTGAATTTTGCCTAATGCTGATCTATACTTTTCTAGTCTTGCCACCTAGATTAACTATATTAAGAGTCATTACTTGAAGAAAGGTGGCTGCCACATGGCGGTGGGGAGGGTTAGTCACAGCTTGTTTGGACGGTCGTTACCCATTGTATTGTATCGTATTGTTACTTTAAATACTATGTTTGTTTGGTTGTTACTTAAATTTTATTGTATTGTATCGTTAAATGCGTCGTTATATAATGACAAAATGTGTCACTTTATCTAACGACCGAATTGGTGTGGTTGCATCGTTATCTTGTCTTTTTATCTCATATCACCCTTCACTATTATTGAATAATTCTATTTTATCATTTACTCTACCTTTTTATATATTAAATTTATTTCGTATCATAATTTTTCTTTATAATATTGTAAAATTTATTCTTCATATTGTTGGTGCATGATATCATAAAACAACGGCAACCGATACAATCTATCCAAACATTGTATTCATCAAACGATACAGTACAATACAATACAATACGATGCGATATATTATGAAATAACGTGAAACAACCATCCAAACAAGGGCTTATCCACCCATAACTAATAAATTAATTAGGTAATAACTCATTATCCGATAACCAATTGCCCGCATAATTAAGAATTGTTTCAAATTACTTAAAATTCTACTTATTTATAATACACTTTATTCATCATACTATCATGATCATGTGGTATCATACAAATAAATGCATACACTATTATTTTATTAAAATATCCATATAAAAATACATATATTTTCTCAACTTCTAATTTTCTTAGTTCAGTGTATAATATTATCAAAGTTTAGAACATAAGAACCTCAAAATTGCAACACTTATTATTACTCTATTTTTTAAAGATTCAAAAGAAAATAACCTGGTAAAATCTAAATATTTACCTTATTTGCATTTTTAGCAATAAAAAAAGAAGACAAGTTATAACATGCTAAAAATACTTACAAGTGAAAGTTAGAAAACCATTTATGGATCTCATATCCTGGTTAAAAGCGTCCAACTAACCAAAACATCCAGTTAACTGATAGTGCGGGCATGCAACGAAAATAAAGTAAAATAATAGACAAACAATGGAAACATAAACAAACTATACTATAAAAACAGAAAAAACAATTATCTTAAATATTAACTATCTTTTCTTGCATATCAACATACTGAAACTATTTGTATTCCCTTCCAACTAAGTCCTTTCGGGTTGCTGAGATAGTTACACTTACAATAACATAGTCGCAAATCCTCTATAATCTCATGAATGGTCTTAATCCCTTCAAGCTCATATGGATTATTACGACTCATCCTTATATTAAAGTACGGGATGTAATAGTATTGATGTAGGAGGGGAGGGTGATTGCATATGCATCTCGACAGTTGAAACATGAGAAAAATTACCCTGTTCATGATTTAGAGCTGGCAGCCATTGTTCACGCACTGAAGCTTTGGAGGCATTATCTTTATGGCGTGCCATACAAGGTTTTCTCGGATCATCGCAGCCTTCGGTATTTGTTCAAACGAAAGGATCTCAATTTGAGGCAGAGGAGATGTTGGAGCTATTGAAAGACTATGATATCACCATATTGTATCATACGTGAAAGGCCAATGTGGTGGCCGGCGCATTGAGTAGGAAGGCAATGAGTATGGTAAGCCTTGCGTTTATTCCAGTGAGTGAAAGACCTCTAGCTTAAGATATTCAGACTTTGGCCAATCAGTTGGTGAGGCTAGAAATTTCAGAGCCCAACAGTGTTCTAGCTTGCAAAGTCGCTCGGTCTTCCTTGTTTGAGCGTATAAGAGATCGGCAGTATGATGATCCTCACTTGATGGTCCTCATTGATACAATATGGCACGGTGGTGCCAAGAAGGTTACCGTTGGAGATAACAGTGTTTTGAGGATGTAGGGTCGTGTATGTGTGCCTAATGTCGATGGGCTTAATGAGTTGATCCTTGAGGAGGCTCAAAGTTCTCGAAATTCTATTCACTTGGGCGCTTCCAGGATGTACCAGGACCTGCGGCAGCATTATTGGTGGAGGAGGATGAAAAAGGACATAGTTGTTTACATAGCTCGGTGCCTGAATTGTCAGCAGGTGAAGTGTGAGCACCAGAGACCCGTTGGTTTGCTTCAGCAGATAAAGATTCCTGAGTGGAGTGGGAGTGTATCACTATGTACTTTGTTGTTGGACTTCCACGAACTCAGAGGAAGTTCGACGCCGTGTGGGTTATTGTGGATAGGCAGACTAAGTCAGCGCACTTCATTCCTGTGGCAGTTACGTAGTCCTCAGAGTGGTTGGTAGAGATTTATATTCGGGAGATTGTCTGCCTTCACGGTGTGCCCCTGTCTATCATTTTTTATCGAGGTACGCACTTTACCTCGCACTTCTGGAGATCAGTACAACGTGAGTTGGGTACGTGGGTTGAGTTGAGCACAACATTTCATCCTCAGACAGACGGACAATCGGAGTGCAATCCAGATCTTGGAAGATATGCTCCGCGCTTGTGTCATAGACTTTGAAGGATCGTGGGATCAGTTCTTGCCTCTTGTAGAGTTCGCCTATAATAACAGCTACCAGTCGAGCATTCAAATGGCTCTCTACGAGGCATTATATGGTAGACGGTGTAGGCCGCCAGTTGGGTGGTTTGAGCTGGGGGAGGCCTCGTTATTGGGTACAAATTTAGTATAGGGGGCCTTGGACAAGGTAAAGATTATACAGGATTGACTTCGTACAGCTCAGTCCAGGAAGAAGAGTTATGCCGACCGTAGAGTTCGTGATGTGTTACTCATGGTCGGGTAGAGAGTATTGCTTCGGGTATCGCCCATGAAAGGTGTCATGAGATTTGGAAAGAAGGGAAAGTTGAGCCCTAGGTATATCGAGCCATTTGAGATCATCGAGAGAGTGGGGGAGGTGGCTTATAGACTTGCTTTGCCTCCAGGGTTATCATCAGTTCATCTGGTATTCCATGTGTCCATGCTCCTGAAGTATCATGGTGACCCGTCCCACGTGTTAGATTTCAGCTCTGTCCAGTTGGACAAGGATTTGAATTATGAGGAGGAGCCGGTAGCCATTCTAGACCAGCATGTTCGTCAGCTGAGGTCGAAGAGTTATCCTTCAGTTCGAGTGCAGTGGAGAGGTCAGCCTGTTGAGACAGCTACTTGGGAGTCGTACATGTGGAGTAGATATCCCCACGTGTTTGCCAGTTCAGGTACATTTCTATGTTCGTTTGAGGACGAACGTTTGTTTTAGAGGTGGAGATTATGAAGACCCAAGGGTTAATCTTGTGTTTTAGGACCCTATTCTGCGCTCGTTAGCCTTAAAAATCTTAATTTTATCCTCCTCGATTTGCGTGCGCAGTCCGGGCGTAATTCCATAAAGCCTTTATGTGAAAAAATTGAAGAAATAATATTTTTTGGAATTTAAAAGTGATTTTAGTTGACTTTGGTAAACGTTTTGAGTAAACGGACCCGGACCCGTGTTCTGACGGCCCTAGTGGATCAATAGTAAAATATGGGATCTGGGCGTATGCCGGAATCGAATCTGAGATCCCTAGCCCCAGTAATGATTTTTTGTTAAAAATTGTAAGTCTGAAAAATCTAATGATTTAAAGAAATTAATTAATGTTTGATCTCGTTGGTATCGGGCCCGTCAGTTGGTTTCGTAGCCCAGTACAAGTTTAATATAATATTTACACCATGTCTATCAAATTTTGTTAAAATCGGAGTTGATTAGACGTGATTCGGACATCCGGTTGAGAAAATGGGAATTTCAAAGTCTTCTTAAGAATTCCATTCGATTTGGTGCTAAATTCGTAATTCTAGGTGTTACTTTGGAGATTTGATCACACGAACAAGTTCGTATGATGTTTTAAGACTTGTGTGCATGTTTGGTTTGGAGCCCCGAGTCCTCGGGTGAGTTTCGGATAGGCTTCGGGTAGTTTGGAGCCCCTAGCAAGTGCGGCGTTAGGCGCCATCACGGTCCTGACGGTGGGAATTCGGGTCGTGAAAATAACTTAGCCTCTCCCAACTCAAACCACCACCCAACTTGAGAACAACATTGTCTCCCATATAATGCCTCATACGGATCCATTTGGATACTCGACTAGTCGTTATTATTTTAGGCAAACTCCGCAAGTGGCAAGAAGTGATCCCAAACACCCCCGAAATCCATAACACATGCGCAAAGCATATCCTACAATATATGAATACTGCGCTCGAACTGTCCGTCCGTCTGAAGGTGAAATGTTGTACTCAACTCAACCCATGTGCCTTGCTCATAATGTACAACTTTCCCAGAAATGCAATTGTGAACTGCGTACCCCGATAAGAAATGATGGATACTGGTACGCCATGAAGTTGGACAATCTCGCGGTTGTAGATTTGAGCCAGTTGCTCTGAAGAATAGGTAGTCACTACTGGAATGAAATTACCGACTTCGTTAGCCTGTCCAGAATCACCCATACCGCGTCAAACTTCTTCTGCGTCCGTGGGAGTCCAACAACTAAGCCCATGGTGATAAGGTCGCATTTCCAATCTCAAGCTGCTGATGCAAACCACTTGGTCGCTGATGCTCATACTTCACCTGATGGCAATGTAGGCACCGAGCTACATACTCCACTACGTCTTTCTTCATACTCTTTCACCAATAGTGCTGCCTCAAGTCCTGATACATCTTACCAACACCCAGATGAATTGAGTAATGCAAACCGTGGGCTTCCTAGAGAATCAACTCCCGCAAAACATCCACATTAGGCACACATAATCTGTCCTATAACACACCGTCATCCCCAATAGTAACCTCCTTGGCATCGCTGTGTTGAACCGTGTCCTTGAGGACAAGCAAAATGGGTCTTTTATACTGGCTCTCTCTAATACGGCCATATCGAGAAGACCTAGAAATCACGCAAGGAGAACTCGACCGGGATCCGTAACATCCAATATAACAAACTGTTGTCTAAGGCCTGAAGATCCAATGCGAATGGCCTCTCTGCTATCAGTAGATATGCTAAACTACCCAAACTCTCTGCCTTTCAACTCAAGGCATCGACCACTATATTGGCCTTCCCGAGATGATATAGAATGGTGATATCATATTACTTAAGTAACTCTAACCACCTCCATTGCCGCAAGTTAACATCTTTCTGTTAGATATTGTAGACTCCGGTGGTTGGTTATGACCTCACAAGGGACATCGTGCAAATATGCCTCCAGATCCTCAATGCATGAATAATGGCTGCCAACTCCAAGTCGTGGACCTGATAATTCTTCTCTCGGGTCTTCAGCTATCTAGATGCGTAGGAAATCACCCTACCATCTTGCATCAACACCGTGCCAAGGCTAATATGTGACACATCACAGTACACAGTATAAGACCCCGGGGCCGTAGGCAACACCAACAGTAGGCAATAGTCAAAGTAGTCTTGAGCTTTTGAAAGCTCGCCTCACACTCTTTGGTACATCTGAAAGGATCAACCTTCTAGGCCAATCTGGTCATAGATGTATCAATAGAAGAGAAACCCTCTACGAAATGACGATAATACCCGGCCAAACCAAGAAAACTCCGGATCTCATTAGTTGAAGACGACTTGGGCCAACTCCGCACCACCTCAATCTTCTTTAGATCTACCTTGATCCACTCACTCGAAACCACATGACCCAAAAACGCCTCCGAATCAAGCGAGAATTCACTCTTTGAGAAATTTTCATATAGCTTCTTCTCTCTCAAGGTCTGGAGCACGATCCTTAAGTTTTGCTCATGATCCTCCTGACTGCGAGAGTATACCAAGATGTCGTCAATAAACACAATGAGGAAGAATCAAGATAAGGCTGGACTACACTGTTCATCATGGGCATAAATGTTGCTTGGTCATTGGTCAACCCAAATGAAATCACAAGGATTCCTAGATGATAACCTGACCGCAAATCAATCTTTGAGAACACTCTAGCACCTTATAACTGATCATATAAGTCATCCATGCGTGGCAATGGATTCCTAATTTTCATTGTAACCTTGCTCAACTACCGATAATTGATATACATGCGCATAGTACCATCCTTCTTCTTGATAAATAAGGCTGGAGCACCCCAAGGCGACACACTAGGCACAATGAAACCCTTATCAAGCAACTCTTGCAACTGCTTCTTCAGCTTCTCTAGGGCCATATGATATGGTGGAATAGAAATGAGCTGAGTGCCCGGCAACAAGTCAATAACCCGATATCCTGATCGGGCGGAATGATTGGAAAATTCATTGGAAATCAATTGGTAAGTCTCTCACGACCGGAACTAACTCAACGGTAGGAGTATAAGCACTAACATCTCCCACAAAGGCTAGATAAGCATCACACCCCTTTTCAACCATCTACGGAGCCTTTAGAAATGATACAACCCTTTTAAGACCATAATCTAATGCACTCCTCCACTCTAACCGTGGCAATCCTGGCATAACCAGCGTGATAGTCTTGACGTGACAATCTAGAATAACATGAAAAGGTGACAACCAGTCTATACCCAAGATAACATCAAACTACCATACCATGTAATATAGATCAACTTTGGTCTCAAAACTACCAATAAAAACTAAACACGACCGATACACACGGTCCAAAACAATAGAATCTCCCATCGCCGTGGACACATAAGTAGGAGAACTCAAAGAATCACGTGATATATCCAAATACGGAGCAAGGTAAGATGACACATAAGAATAAGTGCATCCCAGATCAAATAAGACTGATGCATCTCTATGGAAAGTCGTAACCATACCTGTAATAATTGATTCTGATGTAATTGCCTCCATCGTACCCAAAAAAGCATAAAATCTAGCCTGGCCTCCCCCTCTAGGATGAACTCTACCCGCCCATCCCCCACCCCTAGCTAGCTAAGTGGGTGGGTGGAAACTGGGCAGCAACCATGTCCTGAGAAGTATATGGTCCAGACTGAATCTATGGAGCCTGAGTATCTAGGGAAGGTGCACACCTACTGCGTTTGGGGCAATCTCTGACCATAGGGCGGGTATCGTCAAACTCAAATCAAGATCTCGATGGGCGTGGCGGTTGGGACTAGCTTGCGCCAGGTCGGCTGGACTAACTGCTGAAGGCACCCTGTGTAGGTGGTGCACTATAAAGTCACTGAGCAATGTGTGCAACCTGAGACCACGGAACTACCAGAGCACCACTAAAAGCTGGAAGTGCTAAATTAATTGGATGACTCACACATCCCCTACCATGATGGGTTGTAGATGCAGCGTGACCACCGCTAAATCCTCTCGTACCACGAGGCCTTTTGGACTCCCTATCATCTTTCTCACGGCCCCGCATACCCTCCAACCTCCGAGCAATCGCTACCATTTGATGATATGGGGTATCTGCATCCAACTCTTGAGCCATGTTGAATCTAATACCATAGTTGAGCCCCTTTATAAATGGATGGATTCACTCATTGACTATAGAAACCAAGGCAAGTGCATGCCTAGAAAAGTCACTGAATCGGATAGCATACACTAACAATGTCATAGTACGCTAGCACTACTGCTCAAACTCCACGCGCCATGCATCTTGAAGGGTTTTAGGAACAAAATCTCTCAAGAAAAACTTTGAAAATCGATCCCATGTAAGTGAAGTTGCTTCGACTGGGCTACCAAACATGTACGCCAGCCAACTGATATGCCGCTCCCTTTAGCTAGAACGTAGTAAAAGCAACCCCACTTATCTCCACAATACCCATAGTGTGGAGAATATGGTGCCACTCGTCAAAAGAATCCACGTGCATCTTTTGAAACCAACCCACTGAAAGTAGGAGGGTAGTACCTCTTGAACCTCTCGAGCCTAAGTTGATCCTCCTAAGATGCTGGTGCACAACCACCGGCTAAACCGGAGCAACGTTTGTACTGGTATAATCTCTGGGACCTTATCAACTTGGACCCCCCTACTATAGGGTACAAGCCATGGGACTTTGTGCTCCTCCCCCAGCCTGAGATGCGGCTGGTGCATGTGGGATCCACCCTACCTGAGCTAAGGTACCAAACATGTTCAGAAACTATGCGAGGGTCTCCTGAAGTGCTGGGGTGTCAATAGGCTCCTCGAATGCCTGTCCCCCGACAAGAGCTACTGGTGGCTCCTCTATCGCAGCTCGAGTAGTGCTCTAGCTACACCATGTGCCTCTTATCGGCCTCTTCCCTTACCCTGACCTCTCTCTGCTCTAGTAGGGGGGGCGGGGTTATCTAATCGTCGGATCTAGTGGTGCGTGTCCTCACCATTTTAAGTGAATATAAATTCAAAGATTTAGTTTTTAAAATCAACTAATTGGCACGATAAGGAATCAAAGAAATGAAGTTTTCCTAGCAGTTCAGTGGCCCCTCGAGGATAAGTACAGACGTCTCCGTGCCGATTTGGAAGACTATACTAAACATGCTTATGACTCGTAACACCTAAGAACCTAAAGCTCTGATACCAGTCACGACCCCAATTTACCTCCATAGGATGTCGTGATATCTCCTAGTCTGTATGATTAGGTAAGCCAAATATTTGTTAACAATTGAACATAATATAATTCACAAGGTACCAAAAACAAAAGTGAATAACTAATAAAACATTCCGAAAATAGAATCTCATCAATACACACCCCAAAACCGGTGGTACTGAGTTTTGGGCTCTATAGAATAACTATAGAACATCTAATACATCATTGTCTTAAAGAAATACAATATGATGTAAAATAGTGAAGGTGACTCCGAGGAATGCGGACTTGGAGCAGGTATACCTTGATGTCTCCCAAGAAGCAACTACAAACAACCTCTAACAACCGGCACGAGCAGACGTACCTGGATCTACACAAAAACATTTGTAGCAGCGTAGTATGAGTACACTACATCACAACGGTACTCAGTAAGTATAAAGCTTAACCTTTGTAAAGTAGTGACGAGGCCATGTCAAGACCCCTACTAGGATATAAATATATAGTATGAAAATGTAATACAAATATGTAATGGAATGTGAGGAAGCAATTGATACATATCAAGATGATTGCATGAACTAGTACCGGAAATCAACAATGGAAATAGCATAAAAGAAGAAACTAAAAGGGCTACAATGATCACATACAGACGACAATTGTAAGAACAATAAAGAATGAAACAATAGGAAATATCCCCACCATAACACTTTGCAACATGAGATAAACAACAAGAACCACAACGAAGTACCGCCTCATGTATAACAGAATTAAAATTGAGGTACCGCATCGTATAATCAAGAATCACAACCGAGGGACCACCTCTTATTTACATTTATCAATTTCAATCACAATCTTTTCTTAAACAGCCGCGTGAGCCTTTTATTTGAAAATAGGTATTGAAAACAATTTTTCCGAAATAGCTACACACACTTTAGCTCATCTTATGATGTCGTGTGGCTTCATGTAGTTCCCTTACAAGCAACGCCACATAATTCCAACCTTATAACTCCGCATGCCCATAAACCCAAGCCTTATCGCCGCATGCACGTCAATATCATATCATGATAACAATTCGCACCACAAGTGCCCATATATCAAAACTTGCCTACAACAACAACATTAATGTTTCCACAAAAATAGCCCATGGCTCCACCACAACATATACAAAAATATCAACAACAACAATGAATGTAAAATGCGCAATAAGAAAGATATCACAACAACAACCAACTTTGCGTCAACGTGTTAACGGCTTTAACAACTACAACACCAAATAACTCAACAATGAAAGAAATAATGTATAACCACGATATTCGATAATGCTAACTCATAATAACAAAGATAATATGAACAATAAGAAAAGGGATAATATGAACAATTTCTTGAAGTAATGATAATCAATGAGGAAAGAGACAACACGATAAATAACTTCAAATAGTGATAATTAACAATGACGAGATAGCATGTAACAATAGAAGAGTCAACAGTTTCAACTAAGCATGAGAGCAATTCATCAAGTAGGATAGAGAACAAATGCTAAACATGTCAATTAAGGCTTGTAAGGATAGACTAGCACAAATAAGGATAGATTGAGTATGAAAATTTAGAACATGATGCGACATTTCAATTAAAGGAAATAGTCTAAGTAGCCTAAACTGGTAAAATACCACGTACAACCTGTGTACCCACTCGCCACCTTGTGTAGATGGATTTCACTTAGCACAATTGAATTAAACAATATCAATCCTAAGGGGCTAGTTCAAGTACACGAAGTTACACAAGACACTTACCTCAACTAGGCCAATTCAACACTCGAAAATAGCATTTCCCTTAAAATTCGCCTTCACATGGCTCAAATCTAACCAAAATCGACTTAATATCATCAAAAAATGTTAGAGAATTCAATTGCAATAGATAAAGTTAAGATATTTACACTTTTTCCAATAAATAAACAAAAGTCAACCCGAGACCCGCCCAGTTAAAACCCAGGTCGAATGGTTTCTTCCTTCTACCCATGATCCCACGAGTTCATATAAAATATTAGTTTCAAATACGAGTCTAAATCGACTCTGAAAACTCAATTTCTTATTTTTCAAAAACTTGACAAAGCTTCACAATTTTCACTTGATTTTGATGTTAAAATCTGAGATATGTTGATGGAATATGATTAGAGATAGGTTACAATCACTTACCCAAGGTGTGTAGGCAAAAATCCCCTCTTCAAATCGCCTCCCACCGAGTCTAGGGTTCAAAAATCAGAGAATTTAGTTCAAAAATCCTATCACTCAGCTATTTGTCCAGTCGCATATTTCGTAAATGCGACCTGGGATTTGCAATTGCGAACCCCACAAAATGCGAATGATCCCTCACAAAAGAAAATATCTTCCATTTCTATTGTCATCGCAAATGCGATGAAAAGTTCGCAATTGCGAATGTTGGACTTATGCAAATGCGACCATGAAGATAGCAAATGCAAACCAGCTCTCCCTTAGGTGCCTATCACAAATGTGAACACTATGTTCAAAAAATGCGATCCCAGCAGACGTGCCGACGTGGCCTAATATCGCAATTGTGATCCCAAAACTCGTAGATGCGAGACCTGAGATAGTTGGGCAAAAATCAGCAAACCTTTACCCTATCAACACTTCACTAAATGTTTCAAACTCGCCCGAGCCCTCGGGGCTCCGAACGAAACATCAATGCAAGTCCAAAAGCGTCATAGGAACTCGCTCGCACGATCAAAACACATAAATAACATCTTAAACCATGTATTGGACTCTAAAACGCATGAACTTCAAAGAAAAGTTCAAGAACTTCTAGAATTACAACGAAGCGTTCGAATCCTATCAAATCAACTCTAAACGACACAAAATTTTGCAGACAAGTTTTAAATAACGCAAATACCTATTCTACGTTCCCAAATCAAATTCCAAGCTTGATAGCTAACGATTAACCTACGATCAGACTTTCCAACTTTAAATTGCCAAATTTCGGTTAATCAACATAAATCGACCTACAGACTTCTAAAATCAATTCCTTGCATATGCCTAAGTCTTAAATTACAATACAAAGCTATCAGAGTCATAAACATACAGTTCTGATGTCATTTTCACAAAAGTCAAAGCTTGGTCAAAATTTTAAAATTTAAACTTTTAAGTCAAGAATCAAGGGTCTAAATCAACCAGAAAACTTCCCCGAATGAAACTAAACAACCCTACAAGTTATAAAACATAAATACATATGTGTGAAGCATAAAAAGAAGAAACAAAGTGCAATTACACAAAATGACTGTTCGGGTCGTTACACATACTACGATAAATTGAAGAGCATGTGGGTAGAACTCATTGGTTACACAAAGATTCCGATATGTATATGTGTTGGGTGTACGTGTGGGACAACAGAGCACAAACTAGCAATTGAGCTTGGATACGTTTTCCTGATCGGATATTCATGGATCACATCGGTATTACCCTATGGCCTTTTGCCTCTAAACATCTACAAAGGAACTTGTACATGAACGTGAAAAGGATAAAGTTCATCAATTTAATGGGACTTGATAATGATATGTTTGGTACTACATGTTCCAACATATTAATCATGGAACCCCTACCCACATTAATAGACTTTATGTCATGATTATACAAGAGGAGCAACTTCTAAATGTTGCTAGATCTAAGGAGGAGTGTGCTGATTCTATTGATTTGATCTGCAGTCCTTGTCTCATGCTCGCAACAATTACAATGGCAGAACATGTAATAATGCGGTTAAACCAACATGTGGTAATTGTGGGAAACTTGGACATTAAAAGAAAGATGGTTTTTTGTTAATCGGTTATCCTGAAAGGTGGGGTACAAGGTGAGGTGGAGGAAGAACTACTGAACCTGGTCATGATAGATGATTTGGAAACTTTGGTAATTATGGACGCGGTGGCACTCGACGTGGGACTACAATAATTGCTAATACTACACAAGCAACCAAGTCAAATAGTAAAATAGAGGCAATTGTTAATGCTTGAATAGGGTTATCTAATGAGCAGTGGAGTGCACTGGTATATATCCATGCTTAATTCCCACGATAAGAACCATGATTAATTTTCAGGTAATGCTTTTGGAATTCCCTGTATTGTCGACTAGGGGGCATCTCACCATGTCGAAACGGTTATACGACTATGGCTTTGAAGCGGGGACTGTTATATTCAAATATAATCTGAAATGGAATCATGTTCTTTATTTACCTAACTAAAATGCAATTTAATCTCTATGTCTAAGCTCGCTAATGAAAATAATTGCTTAGACAAATTTGCTGACATGCTTTGTGTAGTACAGGATCGGACTTTAAGGACAGTGACTGGGGTAGGTGAAAATGCGATGGGGTATATTATTTGAAGTATGTGGCACGAGCACAAGAAAATAACACCTATAAGGTGGATAATTTTGATTTATGGCATCGTCGTCTTGGTCATCCCTCCAATAAGACAGTTTCTCTTTTTTCCTTTAATTAGTAGTCATAGTAGAGCAGATGAGACGTGTAATTTCATTTAATAGCAAAATAGACAAGAGAACTTTTTTCTAATAATATGGATAAAAGTACTGATTTTTCTGAATTAACTCATTCTGATGCGTGGGTCTCTTATTTTATTCCTTCTTCTTATGGTGTTGTGTATTTACTTACTATTGTGTATAATTTTTCTCGTGGTGTGTAGGTCTAATTAGTGGCCAAGAAAAGTGAGGTTAAACATAAAATAAAATAATTTTATTCCATGGTTATGGCTTAGTTTTGGAAAAGGCTTAAAATACTTAAAAGCGACAACAATAAGGAGTTCACTTGTCTTCATACTTTTTATGTGGAGCAGAAAATAGTACATCAAACAACTTGTATTGATACACCTCGGAAAAATGGACGAGTGGAACGAAAGCATCGTCATATTTTGAATGTTGCTTGTGCACTCTGTTTCCAAGATAATTTGTCGATCGCATTTGGGAAGAATGTGTTTTGATTGTAGTTCATCTTATTAATCGAACTTGTACTCTCGTATTGAATGGAAAGACTCCTTATGAGTTAACTTTTGGAAAAGAATCTTCCTATAAGCCTCTAAAAGTATTTGGATGTCTATGTTTTGCTCATCGTAGGACCCGTGAAAAAGATAAGTTTAGCTCGTATTTTCACTGGATACCCTTTCGGGAAGAAGGGATTGTGTGTCTACGATTTAGAGACTACATATTCTTTTCTGTCTTGTAATGTTATTTTTGACGAAAAATACTTCCTTTATGCTAGTTCATTGTTTGAATATGATTATGTTGGTGCTTCGCCCGCTAATGATCATATTATGCAACATGACCACTCACTCTTTATTCACTCAAAGGGAAGTTTTGATCTTGAACCTAACTTAAATGAACATGTTACTTCTCCTAGTCCAATTCAGGAGGAAAGTTTGAACGCACGTTGTACCATTGTGGAAACAAAAACTACTTCTTCTTCGTCTACTACTACTACTAAGGATGAAGCTCTTGGTCGGGGACATCGAGAACTCAAAGTATCCACCAGATTAAAAGATTATGTATGTTACACAACTCAATTTCATACTACATTGTGGATAGACACCATAATGCAAAGTTGAACACACACTCATTCGTAGTCCTCAAGTATGCCATATATCGTAGCTAACTATGTGGCTTGCATTAATTTTTCTTCTAGACATAAGAGCTTTCTAGAAGTTGTAACCGCAGGCATTGAATCCAAAAGGTTGTATGATGAAGTGTGTGCCCCTCTTTGGAACGTGCTATGAAAGAAGAAATTGACACTCTACAAAAGATTGGTACAAAGACATTAGAGTTTCTTCCCCCGAAAAAAAAAGACTATCAGATGCAAGTGGGTATATAAATAATTCTCATGGTTTAGTTGACCGATTTAAAGCTCGACTCGTGGTTCTTGGTAATAATCAAGCGACTATAATTGAATACAATAAAACTTTTGCTCCGATGGCTAAAATGGTTACTATACGAGTTTTCCTTATCATTGATGTTGCTAAAAAATGGGAGTTGCATCAAATGAATGTTCATAATGCAGTCTTGCACAGTGATCTAGATGAATATGTTTATATGCAACATCCACCTAGATTTGGGACCTCAACTAAAGGGAAGATGTGTCGCCTTCAAAAATATTTATACAAGCTCTAAGAAATTGGTTTGCAAATCTTGCTACTTTCTTAAAGAATGGTTTGACATTGCAGGTTCTTATTTATGCCGAAGATCTGATCACTGCAGGAGAAGATTATGGTGATATTGCTAACTTCAAACAATACTTGCATCGTTGCTTTCACGTGAAAGATCTTGGGGCATTAAACACTTTTTGGGGATAGAAGTGACCAGAGGTACAAATGGTATGTTTCTTTGTCAGATAAAATATGCACTCGAATTTTTGTGTGAAATTGGACTTCTTGGAGTCAAACCTGCTAGCTTTCCTATTGAGAAGAATCATAAGCTCGCATTGGAAAATGGTAATGATTTTCCTAAACCTGAAAAATCTAGATGGTTGGTTGGTTGACTGATTTTTCATTTTTTTAATTATCATTATTCATTTGTTATGTTTTAGGAAATTGTATTTCATAGTAAATAGCCATGTAATTGTCTCTATAGGCTTTAAGGTTTGTAAATATGGACCGGCCATTCTAAATTAGCATTTAGCTTTATTTTTCTGTTTCTTACTAATGTGAAATTCTCTCAAAACTGATCTAATTTACTGAAAATGGCCCAATACCGTTTTCTTTTCCTCAAAACCCCCTGTGATCTATCTTAAAATTGTTTAATTCACCTCTGCTGAATTTTGAAATATAGAAATATAGATTTTGCTATTTAAAGGTATTTCGTATGAGTTTGTATTCAGATCAGTCTCCTTGTAAGCATTTACCAAGATTCTAGAAAATAATCGTTCCAGATTCAATGACTTTCGAAAAATATACAAAACAAGAATTTGTGATCCAAAACGTTTTCGATTCATCTCATATCTATTAAACTTTCTGAATTCACAACAATAAATGTATAAACGCTATCGAACAAGAATCAATATATATGAAGGCATGTATCTAGGCCACCTGAAGTTGATGAAAACCGTTAATTCAATATTCTACTATAGCTAAAAGTGTTCACTTGACTCTTTAAATGTGTAATTTGTAAATTAGTAATTTGTTGGATTTCTTGTAAAACTTTATGTGTTGGCATGTTTCCTTTATAGAATTATATAGCTTTATCTCTTTTATAACTATCCACAATTAGGATTGGCCAAAGGATTAAATGATTAAATTGGATTAAAATGTGGCCATAGCCCAAATGATCGTCCATTAGACTAGTAAAATTAACCTTAGAAAATCTTCTACACATCCTATAGGTTGAAGAATACTTCTGTTAGTTTGAAATTTAGTAGACAATCAAATATTACTTCAAACAATCATAACCTACATTTGGGTGTGGCAACTCGTGTCCCCGAACCTCACTTCGAACATTAATAAAATCACACGTAGCAATCACGGGTGCATTTCATGCGACATGGTTGCGATGTGTTCAAAAACAACAAGTGCACGCATCGTGACTTGTCCTAAGATAAATCCATAAATATCCGAATTGATTCATACACATACCTCGTAAAGCTGAAAATACCTCTTTTTAGGTAAAATTCCAAATTTAGAAAATCATTGAAGATCGCCTAAAAAATAGGCATTTTTAAACCGCCATGACCATAGTCTTGAGTATATAATCTGCACTCGGGTGTGGCAACTCATGTCCCCGACTCTAACTCAAAATAATAATAAAATCACATATTTTAATTGTGGGTGCATTTCATGTGGCGCAATTACAATGTGTCCAAAACAAACAAGTGCACGCCATCGTGACTTGTTTCAAGATAAATCTATAAATGCTAAAAGCGGTCAAAAGTTTAAAAAGTCTAAATGCATAATAGGCTAAAAAACACGTAAACAATCAGATAATTTAGGCCAAATAATAATAGTTAAGCGACCGTGCTAGAACCACGGAACTTGAGAATGCCTAACACCTTCTCCCGAATTAACATAATTCCTTACTCGGATTTCTGGTCGCAGACAAATCAAAACAGAGTCAAAATTCCTCGGTTTGGGATTTTGAAAACAAAACGGTGTCCCGGAGCATCGTCAAAAATTCGGTTGGTGACTCTGAAATAATAAATTAATCTCAAATCCGAATAATGCCACTTTAAGTTGAAAAACTCCCTTATTACCCCTTCATTAATCTGGGGGTGGAAAAATGAGGTGTGACAGCTCTGGCGACTCTGCTGGGGTAATGTGAACCCAGAATCTCTGGTCAGGGTTCAAAGAATTCGAGCTTATATTACTATTATATTTTGGCTTTCATTATCTGATTTTACATGTTTAAACCTGGTGCTAATTGTCGTATTTACCGCTTTGATATTTATCTGAATTGCATATAAACTGCCGAAACCCTTCTTCTCTCTGAGTCTTCTAAATCATCTGGGAACTGTGCACTTCGTGTGACTTATTTTCTGTTAGAGTCATCCAAATTTTAGAACGAGGTACGAACAAGTTACAAAGCCGGTGAAGCTTCTGTATTCCCGGTACGCTGCCCCGACCTCGGCTCGAGCTTTCCGCTCGGGTAAGCCTTGTCTAGAACAAAACCCCAGGATATAAACCTAGTATAACATAGTCTCATGCCGGATCCCAAGTAGGAACGATTATTTGCATCACGTGTATTTGACTTAGGGGACTCAACACAGGGGTTGGGTTCGTCTAGGACAGGTGAACCCGAAATGAAAGACCATCATGATGCACCCTCCTTGCTATGTGTACAATATTTTGTTCCGGTTTGTTTGTTGACAGGCTAAAACAAAAAAGAATAACAGAAAAACCAAGAGAGAAATAGAATAGGAGATTTATCCGATTTTTGAAAAAACCCCGATATTCAAAATCATCCCGAAACTCTGTCAAAATTTTCGAAAAATAGTGGAAAAGAAAGAAGGAAAATAGTATTTCAAAATGAAATGAGTCGGTGCATATTTTTCAAAATTGTGTCGAGATTTCCCAAACTACGCATTATTTGATTCTCACCGGTGTGGGATACGTAGGCAACCCCCATGGGGTCCAACCTCATTTTTCTAAATCAAAATACAAAATAAGATCGTAAATAAAGTTAGGTGACACCATTCATGCATAAATAGCCAAATTGTCCCAACGGGGCGCCGGAAGGCTGTTTTGCAAGAATAGCCGCCTGTGGTCTTTTCCAAAAACATTTGACCCAATTAGCAAGCACAATCCTAAAAAATTCTTACCCGCTGTGTTGAGGGACCGTATTCGCAAAGATGGTCCATTTTCATTTGATTACGAACGTTTTGCAAAAATAGTACTTTTCTTTACCTTTGGTCAAAAAATAAATTATGGCTTTGCTTTTTCCTTAATCAAATCACTTAATAAATGTGCAAGATGAGCACTGTCGAAAATATTCCCTTTAGAGCTGTCGAGGAAATTCCCGTGGGACTCCATATGTGGTGGAGGGACCTGGGGGAAGTAAGTAGAAAGTCCACGGTAAAAGCCTTGGGCGAACTCACTGGTCTTTTAAATATTAAGCCAAATGTTAGACATCATCGAAGCTCTAGTATCATTTTGGGACCCCGCTCACAACGTGTTCCACTTTTCAGACTTTGAGTTGACACCCGCTCTAGAGGATATAACGGGGTATGCCGACCTCAGTGAAAATCTCATAAGCCGATATCCAGTAGCACCCAGGACTATGACTCCGCACAAGTTCTTAGACCTTTTTAGCATTAGTCGGGAAATCTAAGACCCGCACCTATCTGAGGGGTTCTGCACTTTCTTTTCCTGTACAGTCGCTACGGAGATCCTCGGGGTTATGAATCTGATAACACTGGTCTAACTCACCACAAGAACCAAACTAAATGGGAGGCCCGCCGGGGGCTGGCTTTTGTGGTAGCATTCTTGGGTACCCTTATTTTCCCAAGGAGTGACAGACGTATAGATATTGGACTTGTGGGGATGGCGGATTTCATGATGAAAAAATCCAATGACACTCTTATACCGATGGTTTTAGCCGAGATTTATCGTGCCCTAACGGTTTGCCAGTCTGGGGGAAAATTCTTCGAAGGGTGCAACCTGCTCCTGCAAATCTGGATGATTGAGCACCTTTGTCATCACCCAGTCTACATGAACTACGGTTTGACTGGTTTGAATTGTATTGAAGAACACAACACTCGGGTAGAGGGCCACGAATTACCGGAGGGCACAGAAGCTTGGTTCTCACATTTGAGTTCATTGATTGCCGACCAAATCGAGTGGACATTCTGTTGGCTCCCTGTTGGCGAAGTCATCCACATGTCGGCCGGCGTATGTTACCTTTTGTTGATGGGCCTTCGAAGCATTCAGCCGTATGCCCCACATCGGGTCTTACGGCAGTTGGGAAGACAACAGGATGTTCCATACGATGAGGACCTAAGTCAGCAAGCCTTTGAGTTATGTCCAAGGGCTACATTTCCAGAGGACAGGGTCCGCCAAATCTGGAATCAGTGCATATTGTTAGAGCCTCAGACTCGGGTAAGTAATTTGTCTAGAGGGGAAGAAGAGTCGGCCTACACTTCTTGGTATGGTAGAAGGGGCAGAGAGCATAAAGAGCCAGAATGACCTGCAAAAATACCCCACGTGCAACAATTCACTGAGCAAACACAAGAGCACTAGGCTTGGTTAGAAAAAGAGAACAACTACCGAGCTACCATAAGTAAGTTAGAGGCCCAGGTCAGGGAACTCAAATTTGAAAACACTATACAAGACGCCGCAACTGAAGGGGAAAGAAATAGGCTAAACAAAGAAAATGAAGCCCTCCGGGCTCAGATCCAGAAAATGATGATAGATATTGAAAACTTGGAGAGAAGAAGAGCCGATGAAAGACTTATCAACAGTCTCAGGCAAAAGTTGCGTAGCTATGGTGATAATCTGGACAAAATCGAAGAGGACTTGGCCCGAGTTTGGGAAAAATTGACAAAAGGTGCAGAGGAAAGAGCAGAGTTTGTCCAAAAATTGAAAAGAAAACATGACCAAGAAGTCACAGGCTTAAAGGAAAAGGTGGCCTTCCTCGAGAACGAAATGGCCAAACAAGCAAAAACGTTTAAAGCAGAAAGAGAACAATGCTATACCATGATGACTCAATTGGAGGGAGAATTGCAACAATGGCAATAACAGAGTCATAAAGACGCCCAGGTTTTAGAAGCAAGATCTCAACAGATCAGGCGTCTACTTTAGGAAAAGGGTGTCATCAGGCAAAGGGTTAGAGAGATCGCCGATTATATTGTCACCAAGTGCCAAGAGTGTGAAGATATGACTCGGACCACTTTCTTCGCAGTGCTAATGATTTTCGTCCACAAGATAATAGATGACCTATACCGCCTCCAGCAAGATATGGCACGCAGGCCTGTGGCAAGGCCGAATGATGCCCCACGGGTCCCTGGAGAAATGGAAGCACTTTTGTATTCTTGATGTCCTTGTCGAGTCTGTATTTCATTTCCCTGTTACAGTCCTGTTTGAGTCTACTGTAGTTTTAAATTTCCAAGAAAGTATTGTCAGAGTTTTTTGTAGTTTTAAATTTCCAAAAAATGTGTTGAAGTCTCTTGTAATGAATGAAATTGGAAATTTTTATCTTATGAATGAAAATTTCGAAAAAATGTTTATTTCCCTCGTATTTATTCCTTGAACTACGTGATGATCTGATTCACACGGCGTCGTGATACGTAGGAAATCCACATAGGATTCGATCATAACCTTAAAAAGAAAATAATTCGGGAAAGAGAAAAAGAAATGGAAAAAAAGAGAGAGTGACAAAATAACAGAGAAAAACAAAGGGCGAAAATAAAATTTCAAATTTGAGAAACAAAGCCGGGATGAAACACACAACTGGTGCAAAACATGTAGAAAGCGTTTAATTGCCTAGGTGCATTGCATACCCCCAATGTGCAATTCCCTATGTGATAAATGCTTCAACCTAACGTTTTGTGGTTCCCTCTTAAAGGTGTGTCTTTAGGTTGTTGGTTTTGCGGTAACTTGGCTTCACATCCGTACTTCACCATATCAAAAGGGAGCGTAGAAATGAAATCTAAAAGCCGCTTACCAATCATCAACTCCTCTGTGGATGACCCAAGCTCAGTCATCACAATATCTGAATCAGCCGCAGCTGAAGAAAACAGAATTTTGCGTTGCCGCATACTGGAAATGTGGGACGCATGGTCCAACGGTAAGGAACCACCTAGTACCATCCCGGGTTTCCCAAAGTTAATTCCCAGGACGGGTGGGATCTCCAATGTCCCTATAAGTTACCCAGCTACACCACTTGGATACCCGTCTATGTCAGCTCGCTTCGCCGGAAGGCCTTCTGAGGTTCGCCCCCAGGCACTATTTTCCGGTGTGTCTTCCAACATCTTTACCGCACCGCCGATCTCTGCCACGGCTCCGCCAACCATTTTTGGGCCAAGCTTTGAGCCACCGACTTTTACATTCTAAACGCCGTCATTCCATCTGTACATAACTCATGTCACTCCCAACTCATACCCCAAACAACCTTAGTATGAAGTCACATTGGGAAAAGACAAAAAGAGCCCCGAGCACGAAGAAATGGCTCGGAAAATGAAAAGTATTGAGCAAATCCTCAAGAATATACAAGGACTAAGCGCGCAGAAAAGTGTCTCCTATGCAGATTTGTGCATGTTCCCGCACGTTCACTTGCCTCTCGGGTTTAAAACCCCCAAGTTCAAGAAATACGATGGACATGGGGACCCCATAGCTCATTTAAAAAGGTACTGCAACTAGCTCCGGGAAGCAGGCGGAAAAGAGGAGCTTCTAATGGCATATTTCGGAGAAAGCTTGGCCGGGATCGCATCGGAGTGGTACATGGACCAAGATATATCCCATTGGCATGTATGGGATGACCTGGCCCGGGACTTTGTCCCACAATTTCAACACAACGTGGACATCGCTACCGATAGGAATTCCCTCTCTAATCTAAAGAAAAAATCATCAGAGAGCTTTAGAAAGTACGCTATTAAGTGGCGTGAGCAAGCCGCCAGAGTCAAGCCTCCAATGGACGAAACTAAAATGGTTAGTGTCTTTCTAACAACCTAGGAAGTCGATTACTTCCAAAATATGATGTCCGTCGGGGGCAAACCATTTGCGGAAGCAATCAAAATCGGAGAGATGGTCGAGAATGGCCTAAAGACCGGTCGTATCTTAAGCCAAAGCGGATCCAGGAGTGCAGCCAACAGAAAGAAGAAAGAGGAGTTCTCGACGATCTCGGGAATATCCAAGCCCATTTCCTAAAACTTCACAGCACTACTATCCTCATCAGGACGCATCTTATGCTATGTCCCCCTTTCCCTACGCGGTGATGAATGCCCAGCCACATCCCCGGCCGCAACAATATTATAATTAGAACAGAACTCCACCTCCTAGAAATAACCATCCTCACCAAGATCCATATAATCCATGCCCTCCCAGAACAACTATCCAAACAATCTCTGTGAACACCCAATTTTTGCCCCGCATGGAAATTACTCCTAAACATAATCAAAAAATAACTTTTAATGAATTTTAGGAACTTTTCTTTATTTAGTTGTATTTCATGCATGTTTAATACTTTAAAATTACAGCATAAAAATTGTCACATTTTCATTTTATGCCATCTTAGGTTTAACTTGCATTTTTAGGATTTAATTACTTTGTTAAATGCATCTTTTAAATAACTAAAAATCAAAGATCGCATTCTTGGGTTAATTAATTAATTAATTGCATTAGTTCGTCATTAGGTAAAATAAATAAATAGGGTAGCCAAAAAATGGAATTTAAATTAAGATTTGAGTCTAAATGGTTAATTGCGCAAAGCCTAATAAAGAAGAAAAAAGGTGGCTTTTTAAAAGTTTGAACTTGAATTTGGGCCAACTTTTCTGGGCCAAACACTTACCCATCACACCAATCCCACCCAGCCCAAGATAAAAATGGTCCAGAACCCGCGACCCGCCTAACCGACCCGTTTCCTCCCCTATTAAAAATGACCTAGACCTAAAAATAGGGGGAGCCAGCGCAACTTTCCCTTTTTCCCCAGCTTCTGATGCTTTCTTCTTCTCCATTCTCACCTTGGATCTCATACACACTCTTCCTTAACAGAAACACACAAAGGATTGGCTGCTCTCAACCTCCCAATCCCCTCAAATCCTCTCCATCATGAACGGACACCCACAAAAAGCAGACTGGCCGCAACACAGAAGAACGAACATATAGCTTCATCGTTCCATCTTCTTCTCCGGCGAAGAGCCTCACGCTCTCATCTTTCAGCGTCGTCTCCTCGCCGACGAACCATACGGCCTCCTCTCCCAAAAAATACAATAAAATATCTCACCGTTAGCTACCATTTACCTCACCCGAGCTCCATTTTTACCAACAAAGAAACTCAAAAACCACCCGGAGTTTAGTTTTCGTCATTCTAGTTTAGTTCGATACTTCCGGAAAGCTTCGAGGTCGTCGATGATTGTTGTTCAGGGGCTCGTTTCAGTCGTGCGTCAGGTTATTATTTATTGGTTCCGGTTCGAGTTTCGTCCGGGGTTCTGTCGTGTTGAGTTGCACTCGTTGATTTCTACCATGTTTGAGCTTATTTCCTCGTTTTCGCTTTCAATGAGGTCAGTACCCAAATTTTCTTGTATTATGATTCCATTGGATGATTAAACTATTCAGTTCCTTTCTTTCTGCCACAATTCCGACTTTGGATAACATGTATTCAGAGCTTTGTTTTAATTTTTGGTTTATTTTTTTTTTGTTCTTTTGTGATGATGGATGAAAAACTATGTGATAAATTCAATTTGTGAATCACTGGGCCTTTGTTCCCATAGGTTGTTGGGTCCCAAGGTTTAGCCCAATAAGACCTACATGGACTTGAGAATCGAAGGCTAGTCTTCTAGTTAGCTAAAAGTTTGTTTAGGTTCGAGCAACAGTTTGAGTAGTTTGGTCTCCTCAATAACTAAAATAAGTCAAATTCTCTTAAATTTGACTCATGAGATTTAAAGCAATCACCTTGTTACTCTTTGGTTTAGAACGGTAAATCATGGAACTAAACATCTGATTAATATTACCTCTAGTCCAATATGTTAGAAGAATATCATCCAATCAACCTAGTCATAATATTAACATATATGAATTTTTAGCATGTCATATAGTATACTTTCAATACATATCCATAACTTTAATTAAAATATGAACATCGTAGTTTGCTTTAGGCGCATAATTAAATCGTTACAACTATGGGTACGGTTCTCGTGGCATGGTCACGATACGTATATTTGAATTCGGGTGTGCATTTCATGTGACCCGACCATGACTTCGAATATTAAAGTAAACATGTCACGAATCGCGTGTACATTTCATGTGACGTGGTTCGAAACATGTACTAAAACGACAAGTGTATGACATCGTAACTTGTTTCAAAATAATCTCATAAGTATCAAGAGCGATTCACTTACATATCCTATAAGCTAAAAATACCCCCTTTTAGATAAAACTCATAAAACATGGAGAGTAATCGAATATCGCCTCAAATAAGTATTATAAAGCCATCATGACCATTAGTCTTGACACCGTAATCTACACTCGGGTGTGACAACTCATGTCCCCGACTCTAACTCAAAACAATAATAAAATCACATGTTCTAATTGCGGGTGCATTTCATGTGGCGCAATTACAATGCGTCCAAAAACAAAGAAGTGCACGCCATCGTGACTTATTTTCAAGATAAATCCATAAACGTCAAAAGCGGTTGAAAAATCAAAACGGACAAATGCACAATAGGCTAGAACACGTAAGCAATCAGACAA
Source organism: Nicotiana undulata (assembly GCA_005239495.1). Lineage (NCBI taxonomy): Eukaryota > Viridiplantae > Streptophyta > Magnoliopsida > Solanales > Solanaceae > Nicotiana > Nicotiana undulata. The sequence continues at coordinate 78,802 of ML241645.1, read as the reverse complement.
TTTAGGCCAAATATTAATAGTTGAGCGACCGTGCTAGAACCACGAAACTCGGGAATGCCTAACACCTTCTCCCGGGTTAACAGAATTCCTTACTCGGATTTCTGGTCGCAGACCACTTAAAACAGAGTCAAATCTTCCTCGATTTGGGATTTTCAAAACAAAACGGTGTCCCGGAGCATCGTTAAAAATCCGGGTGGCGACTCTGAAAAAATTAATAAATAAATCCCAAAATCGAATAATGTCACTTAAAGTGAAAAAACTCCCTCATTACCCCTTTTATCAATACACGGGGGTAGTGGAAAAAGGTGGTGTGACAATCTCTATTCCCGTGAACCACCAAGGAGACCTAACTTCACTTCTATTGGTGAGTCATACTCAAGCCTTTTTCCAAAGTTAGTTCAAATGGGACTTCTACAGCCTGTACCTCCAACTAGGAATAATCACGAATCGGCGTCATACAAGCGAGGAACCAATTGTGCCTATAATTCTGGAGTAGAAGGGCACGACACTAAGGATTGCTGGACCCTCAAAAGGGCGTTTGAGAGTCTCATAGAACAAAAGAAAGTGGTGCTAATGGACGAAGAAGCTCCCAATGTAACAAACAATCCATTGCCAACCCACAACAACGAGCCCGTTATTGGCATGATTTACGAAGACCAAGATTTTTATCCGGCCTTAAAAGCTATCATCGCCATTGCGGACGTGGAGAAAAAGCCCAAAGCGGCACCTAAGCCAGTTAAAGAAATGAAGAAAAGCAACCCCGTCCCTCAGGACACGGAGAAAGTTGAAACCAAAACAAAGGCGGGGCCTTCTAAAGACGTTGTTTATGTCCCAAGGGCACCCAGAAAAGAGCAAGTTGCACTGAGCCCTCCTAGAAGATTGCAATACAACAAAGCAATGATGAACGTCCCAAAAATGTACGTGAAAAAGGGGACGTATGTGGCGCGGGGGCCAATAATTTCACCAAGGCTGAATGAGCCCGTGGTTATTAGCCGCGCGTCGCAAACTCCCATGAAGGATACCACTGCCGTTCCCTGGAACTACAACAAGACCGTAGTGACGTACAAGGGAAAGGAAATCATAGTGGAAGCAATTGAGGCAAACTCATCTGAAAGATACCTCAATGTGAAAGAGCTAGCCAAGAACAAGCATACCTCTCAAAAAACCTATCACTGCTGAAGAAGATGAGGAGTTCTTCAAGAAAATGAAAACATCTGAGTATGCTACAATCGAAGGACTCAGAAAAACCCCTGATCAGGTTTCACTTTTATCTCTGTTGATGGGATCAGACGAGCATCAAAAGGTACTCCTGAAGACGCTTAATGAAGCGTATGTACCAGCTGAGACCTCGGTCGAGCAGTTAAAGAGAATGGCTGAGCGCTTATTCGAAGTGAACAAAATTTCTTTCAGCCGAAACGACCTACCTCCCGAGGGAGCTGCTCACAACAAAGCCTTGCACTTGACCGTCAAAAGTGAAGGGTACTACGTAAAGATGGTCATGCTTGACGGAGGATCGAGGGTAGATATTTGCCCCCTGTCAACGTTACAAAGAATGGAAATCGACATTGAGAGGATCAAGACAAATAACGTTTGTGTCCGCGCCTTCGACGGAATTAAAAGGGACACCATAGGGGAGATTGACATAGTCATGACTATAGGCCCTGTGGATTTCACGGTGACCTTCCAAATCCTAGACATGGACACTTCTTATAACTTCCTTCTAGGAAGACCTTGGATTCACACTGCTGGGGCAGTGCCATCTACTCTCCACCAGATGGTCAAATTTGAACACGAGAATCAAGATATAGTGGTCCATGGAGAGGACGAATAGTCAAGATACATAGACCCCTCCGTCCCCTGTCTCGAGGCCAGAGAAGGAAGCGAGCACATTGTGTATCAAGCCTTTGAGATTGTGCTTGCCGATCAACATGAGGAAGGTTCTCCATGCCCATAGCCTTGTTTGTCAAATGTATCAATCATGGTCACTACCGTCATGATCCGACATGGGTACAGACCCGGAAAAGGACTCGGGGTATCCTTACAGGGCATTACTGAACCACTCTCTCTGCCTGCCACAAAAAAATTCTTTGGCATAGGTTTCCAGGCCACGGAGGACGATGTGAAATGGGACAACGCATGTAAGAACAATGGTTTGGACCTGCCTCAACCAGTCTCGTATATCACTGAATCATTTGTCGAGCCGAAATACATAGAAGAAGAAGAGAAGGCCTTCACGGTCGAAGAAATTGAAGAGATTTGCGAGGCCATGAGGCAAATGCTGTATGAGGCCCACATGGTTCAACCGGGTGAAGGCTCGAGCACCGCTGAGGTGCGCTACATGGGACCGAATACCAAGTTGCAGAACTGGAAAGCTACTTTATTCCCCGTCAGGCGGGAGTCCTGGTAGTTCAGTTTTGCCATCTTTTCTGCACTGCGAGTTATTTCAGGGTGTAACTCAACTGCTTTTAGTTTATTTCCTTTTCAAATTCTGATGTAAACCCTCCAATGTTCAAAATTCAATGAAATGAAATCAATATTTCATAGTCTACGAACTTCACTTTTTGTTCTTCCTAATTTTTGTTATTTTTCTTATTCCTTTCTTTTCAGTTCTAATAATAAGGATTTTAATAACATGACATGCTTGCGGACTTCACACCCTGATGTTGATACGCCATCTAACCAAGAAATAATGAATCAAGAACCGAAATATGATGAAGATGAGGCTTTAAAGGAAATAAATCGAGAATTGGAACAATTCGAGAATAATCCTAAGCCAAACTTAAATGAAACAAAACCGGTTAACCTGGGTAATTCAAAAGAGGTCTGAGAAACCATGATAAGCATCTATACCGATGAAAGAACTAGGGATGCTTTGATCCAACTTCTATTCGAATACAAAGACGTGTTTTCCTGGTCTTATGATGACATGCCCAAGCTAAGTGTTGACTTGGTGGTGCACAAATTGCCGACCTACCCCGGTTATCCACCCGTGTGACAAAATCAAAGAAGAGGTCACTAAACAATTAAAAGCTGCAGTAATCCGAGTGGTCCAATACACCACCTGGATGGCTAATGTGGTCCCGGTCCCCAAGAAAGACGGGAAAGTTAGAGTGTGTGTCGACTATCGAGATTTGAATAGAGCAAGTCCCAAAGACAACTTTCCACTGCCAAACATACATATCCTGGTTGACAATTTTGCAAAACATGAGGTACAATCTTTCGTGGATTGCTATGCTGGGTATTACTAGGTTTTGATGGATGAGGAATATGCCGAAAAGACGGCCTTCACCACACCCTGGGGCACCTACTGTTTTCGGGTCATGCCGTTCGGTCTAAAGAACGCTGGAGCAGCCTATATGAGGGCCATGCCCACCCTTTTCCATGACATGATGCATCATGAGATTGAGGTGTATGTGGATGATGTGATTATTAAATCTAGGACGCAAGACGACCATGTGCAGCATTTGAGAAAATTCTTTGAACGTCTGCGTAAATATGATTTGAAATTGAATACAGCCAAGTGTGCCTTCGAAGTTCCATCTGGAAAGTTGCTAGGATTTATAGACAACCGACGGGGCATCGAGCTGGACCCGATAAAGATAAAATCTATTCGGGATCTACCACCTCCGAGAACCAAGAAAGAGGTCATGAGTTTGCTGGGTTGGACAGAAGAATGCCAAGACGCTTTCGACAAGATCAAGGAGTATCTGTCGAATCCGCCAGTGCTAGTCCTACCAGAACCAGGAAGGCCTTTGTTCCTATATTTGACAGTGTTGGAAAATTCCTTCGGGTGTGTTCTCGGGCAGCATGATGCAACCGGGAAGAAAGAACATTCCATATACTACTTGAATAAGAAATTCACAAGCTACGAAGCAAAGTATACATTGTTGGAAAGAACTTGATGTGCCTTAACTTGGGTTGCTCAGAAGCTCCAGCATTATTTGTTGGCTTATACCACCTACCTCATTACTAGGCTGGATCCTTTGAAGTATACATTCCAAAAGCTAATGCCCACCGGGAGATTAGCAAAGTGGCAAATTTTTCTCATTGAATTCGACATAGTCTATGTCACCCATACACCAATGAAAACTCAAGCCTTGGCGGATCACCTGGCAGAAAATCCTGTCGATGACGACTATCAACCTCTAAGTACTTACTTCCCAGACGAGGAAGTGAATTCAGTGGAGATAATTCCCGAAGACACCAACACCTGGAAAATGTTCTTTGATGGAGCTGTAAATGCAATAGGTTTTGGGATTGGGGCAATCTTGATTTCACCCACAGGACAACACTACCCGACCACCGCCCGTCTTTGTTTCTTATGTATACTGTTGAATATGAAGCCTGTATAATGGGCATGAATATGGAAATCGACATGGATGTAGAAGAATTATTGATCATGGGAGATTCTGACTTGATCATCAAGCAGGCTCAGCCAGAATGGGAAACTGGGATGTTAAACTCCTTCCATATAGAAAACATGTGGAGGATCTTAGCAAGCAGTTCAGAGCTATCAAATTCAGGTATATTCCTCGATGCCACAATGAGCTAGTTGATGTACTTGCCACCTTGGTTGCGATGCTGCCATACCCGGGTAATGCTGACATTGACCCCCTAGAGATTCAAATACAGGAAAAATATGGTTATTGCAACTCGGTAAAAGTAGAGCCCGATGTTCAGCCATGGTATCATGATATCAAAAGATTCTTGAAAACAAAAGAATGTCCGGAGCAGGCCAACATGGACCAAAATAGAACCATCCGGAGGCTCGCTAGCAGTTTCTTATTAAGTGGGGAAGTACTGTACAAAAGGACTCCCGATCTGAATTTGTTGAGGTGTGTAGACACTAAATAAGCCAAAACGATTATGAACGAGGTGCATTTAGGAGTATGCGGACCCCACATGAATAGGTACGTCCTCGCAAAGAAAATCCCGCGGGCAGGATATTATTGGATGACCATGGAGAGAGATTGCTTCAGTTTCGTTCGGAAATTCCATAAGTGTCAAAAACATGGTGACTTGATCCATGCACCACCTTCAGAATTGCATCCCATGTCAGCACCCTAGCCGTTTGTTTCCTGGGGAATGGATGTCATCGGGCCGATCGAGCCAAGAGCCTCAAAAGGGCACAGATTCATCCTAGTTGCTATTGACTATTTCACAAAATGGGTCGAGCAGTCACATTCAAAGATGTCACTAAGAAAGCCGTGGTGCATTTTGTACACACCAATATCATTTGTCGTTTTGGTATCCCAAAAACTATCATTAACAATGCCACAAACATGAACAGTAACTTGATGAGGGAGGTATGTGAACAGTTCCAAATCACACACCACAATTCCACCCTTACCGGCCCAAAGCCAATGGCGCCGTCAAAGCAGCAACAAAAACATCAAGAATATTCTCAGGAAAATGATTCAGACTTCCAGGCAATGGCACGAGAAAATTGCCTTTTGCATTATTGGGATATCGCATGACCGTGCGCACATTGGTTGAAGCTACACCCTATCTACTGGTTTATGGCACTGATGCCGTAATACCTGTAGAAGTTGAAATTCCCTCACTTCGGGTCATTGTCGAAGCAGAAATCGAGGATGACGAATGGGTCAAAACCCATTTGGAACAGTTAACTCTGATTGATTAGAAAAGAATGGTCGCAGTTTGCCACGAGAAGTTGTACCAACAAAGAATGGCCCGCGCCTACGACAAGAAAGTATGGCCTAGGAACTTCGAAGTGGGGCAACTTGTCCTAAGACGTGTCCTCCCATACCACGAAGAAGCGAAAGGAAAATTCGCCCCGAATTTAAAAGGTCCATACATCATAAGGAAACTACTGCCAAAAGGAGCATTGTACTTGGGGGACATCGAAGGAAATGATCCCGAAACGACTGTCAACGCAGATGCACTCAAAAGGTACTGTGTCTGACCTTTTCCTAACGTGGATGCTCCCGATCGAAATGACGAAGGCTTTCATTCACACTATCCCAAACACTACCCAAAATTGTAAACCCTTTGAGCCGATTACTTTTCTTTGATTACCCTATTTGGAACCTGAAAGTGTTGTAAAAAAAATCAGAACAAAAAACCAAAAAAAATGTTTCCCTGAACTACGTTCGACTTGATTCCGAAAGGATACGTAGGCGGCCTCTCCCTGCGGTTTCTTCACACCAAAATAAAATTCCACATTTCCCCAAGAGTTTAAGCTGGGGCAAATGTTATGTTTTCACCTAAAAAGATCCAAAGTTGTAATTCGATCCGAATTCTTTCTACCCAAAACCCTGTCAAGTCCTTTCGATCGATCGGCAAAGATGTCCAGAGTTGGAGGATGCAGATGTTTGAAGATGATACGAGCAATGAGAGAAATAAAAATGAGAGAGTCATGTTAGTGAAAACTCAAAGAGCACTACAAGGAGATTGTAAGAAGAGATATGAGAGAGGTTAGTCGGCGAAAACCCGCAAAGGGCGCCACTGATCGAAAAGGATAATGGATCACTGATAACGACACGGTCCGGGGCAAGGTTTCTCGATCTCGGCGTCTTAGTCGTGATGAATTTCTGAGAGTTGGGCAGTTTACATAGATCAGGCATCCAGTCCAAAAGGCATGTCATGTTCATTAAAGTCCGCATTGCACTCCAGATAAGTCCTTCCTCCCTTTCCCCGAAAGGGATAACTCTCGTTTAAACTCATTGTCCGTTCTGTCATTTAGTTTTCTTCTAAATCCCTTACGGTCTAACTCTGTTTTCAAAACTAAGGCAAAGAAAGGATGGCAAAACTTATTTATAGGATCTCGTTTGGCATGGGCTAATATGCAAAAGGTGTTCAGCCTCACCAAGGGTATCAAGTCGATCCCGGCCGGCCTTTGCGGCCGATGCTTCAAGCTCAAAACCCTTGAAAGGAAAAATCAAACCAAAGCACCTATAAAGGCAGATGAATTGAAAGGTTGAGTCCCACGTGGCTAACCCCCTCGGCGAAAGTTTGAAAAGCCGGAGTTTTCCCATATGCTTCGAAGTAGAAATGAAAGGCCAACGACAAAAAAGAAAAGTTGGAACGGTTAAGTCCCACGTGACTAGTCGCAGCAAAATCTGATGAGCCTGAGGTTTACCGACGCTCCGGAAACCCAAAAAGAAAAAAACAAGGGAAAGGCCTACAGAGGAAAAAGAAATATGAAATGTTGGGTCCCACGTGACCGGTCACCATGATAAAATCTGGAAAGCCAGGGTCCCCGGGTTTTGAAATGAAACCCAATCCCCAGCAAACAAGCAAGCGGTTGAGATATTCGTCAAAGGGGCTGAGATCAAGCAGTTTGAAATAATCAAGGCCGCAAAACCAACCACCGTTTCAAACTAACAAATTGTTCTTTGTTTGAAAACACAAAACAGGTGCAACTCTAAGGCAACCGTGCAAAAAGCAGGTAAAACCAAAAGGAATTGCGCAAGAGCTAGAAGGAGCTCTGCAGCATTGACTCCAAAGTAAGGGAAGGTTCCTCCAAAAATCTTTTCCCGCATGCATAAAAATAAAATTAAAAAAAAAAGAAAAAAAAGAGAAAAAGGAAAGAGAAAAGAAGAACCGAAGTTGAAAATGATTCAAACCTAAAGTAGTATAGGTCCTCCAATCCCCAACTACACCTTTTCCAACATAGGGTCTCCACTCCCTAGTTGATGCCAACATAGGGTATACACTCCCTAGTTGATGATTTTCCAACATAGGGTCTCCACTCTCTAGTTGATTTTATTTTCCAACATAGGGTATACTGTCACGACCCAAAACCTATGGGTTGTGATGGCGCCGGACACCACAATCAGGCAAGCCGACCCCCTAATCTGTTGGAACACTTTCCTGTTTAACATTTTAGAATTGACGTCTTTTCTTGCATTTCATAGTCAAATAAATAAATTTGTAAACTAAACACGACAGGAAATCCATCTAATTCAGTAAAACAAGACTCAACACATCCCCAGAACCCGGTGACACAAGTACATGAGCGATTTCTAAGGATTTATACAATTATACAACGCTTGTCCGAAAAACAAATTGGACAAGGAAATAAATAAAAATGTAAGTACACAGAATGGAGACTCCGACAGCTGCGGAACGCCTCTGGATGAATGCAGCCCGTATAAGTCCCTAAATCGATCATTGTACTATAAAGGTACCTGTGCAACAAAATGCACAGAAAGTGTAGTATGAGTACATATACATATATGTACCTAGTGAGTATCCCGTCTAATCTCGAAGAAGTAGTGACGAGAGGTCGACTCGATACTCACTAAGGTCCAACATTAATAGTATAAAACAGGATATAAGGAAAACAGTTGACATATAAATAGTGCACCACAATTGTGAAGAGAATATAAAGTTTCCAAGTAAATATTGAAAGCAGTAACAACTCGCCCGTCTCTTTTCCCCAAACATCTGCCAAATCATAAATCAGGAAAACGGTACCAAACAGTCATGCGCACACAGGAGTAAGGCAACTGGTCGGAGTCATGAGGAAGAATAGCTATGCACTGCCGGGGATCGACCAACCCGTACCAAGAGTGCATGCTTAACGATAATCCTGCCAACGCACTGCCGGGGATCGACCGGTTCGTACCAAGAGTGCGTCTATCAATGTAATCATATCATATCATAATCCTGCCTACGCACAGCCGGGGATCAACCGGCCCGTACCAAGAGTGCGTCTATCAATGTAATCATATCATATCATAATCCTGCCTACGCACAGCCGGGGATCAACCGGCCCGTACCAAGAGTGCGTCTATCAATGTAATCATATCATAGTGTAACTTCGTCCATGCATTGCCGGGGATCTACCGGCCCGTACCAAAAGTGCATTCTTAATTAAATCCCAGTGCACTGCCAGGGATCGACTGGCCCGTACCAAGAGTGCACTATAAATCCCCCGTGGCGTACGACCTTCTCCCATAAGAGTGAAGGAAATTACATTTCGCTTGCGGGATATAAATTACGAAGCGACAACATGCGCACACAGAATGTAGAGTTCATTTCACCACAATCCTTTCCAATTATTTAAGTAAATAAAAGCTCAGGGAAACAGTAACATATATAAAAGCATGAATCTAAGCATATGGTTCATTTAAGGCAGAATACATGGCATGTTGTGGTCCTAAGCTACCCGGATGTGACAATAGTAGTTGCTACGTACGGACTCTCGTCACGTGGTACGCACGTAGCCCCCAAACACAAACATACAACACACAGAACACCTATGGGGACGATTCCCTGTTACAAGGTTAGAAAGGAGACTCACCTCGCGACGAAATCACCCCTCGGATCAAGGATGCGCCCGAATCTCCAAAATCTACACCCGACGGCTCGCCACTAGCCAAATATAGTATACCTGAATCAATTCTAAGCTCCAAAAAGGAGAATTCATAAGAAATCCCAAAATTAAGCATTCTTGAAGGTTTTCAGAATTTCGACCCGGGTCCACACGTTCGGATTTCGAAAATTCTTGAAGGAATCAATTACCCGGAGTCTAAGGATCATAATTATGAAAGTTCTTGCTAGAATTCATGGCTAAAATGGATAATTCATAAGATTCCCAAAATCCCTAAATTACTACCCAATTGCATAAATTTTAGGATTTAGAAGGGGGATTTAGCTAGGAATTGATGTTAAAGCTAGAAAAATTATGGAGTTTTACTTACCTTGACAACAACGGTGGAATAGCTCTCTTGAAGCTCTCCAAAAATCGCCCATGGCTTTGAAACAACACTGCGATCGCACTGGACCTCTATGCCCATGGCTTTGACCCTCTATGCGATCGCATGAAGTCGTCTGCAATCGCACTGGCCACCCAGATCACTCCTCCACGATCGCACAGGCCATTTCCAGCTCCCACCAAAATTCCTTCTCCGCGATCGCACCTTTCTCCTTGCGATCGCAGTAGCCTGCCCATCCCTTCTCCGCGATCGCATACCAACATCCGTGATCGCATAAGCCAAAAACCTTGCCCCTAAATTTCTTCTCCATGATCGCATAGCTAAGGCTGCGATCGCATAGCATTACTAGAAACACCAGAAAACAGCAACATCAATATACTTCGAAATGACCCGAAACCACCCCGAAACACACCCGAGGCCCTCGAGACCCCGTCCAAACACACGACTCAGTCCCATAACACCCCACAAACTTGATCGAGGCTTCAACTCACATCGAACAACATCGAAACGACGAATCGCTCAAGAATTCAATTTTATGAACTTTGAAATTTCTAACTTTCACCTTCGATGCCGAAACCTATCAAATCACGTCCGATTGATCCTAAATTTTGCACACAAGTCATATTCGACATTACGGACCTGCTCTAACTTCCGGAATCGCATTCCGACCCTGGTATCAAAATTTCTTCTTCCGGTCGGATTCTCAAAAACCTTCAAATATCTATCTTTAGCCAAAAGGCTTCAAAATGACCTCCGGACATCCGAATTCACTTCCGATCGCGCGCCCAACTCCAGAATCACCATACGGAGCTATTCCCAGACTCAGAATCCCAAACGTACATCAATATCATTGAAATGCGCTTCAAGCCAAACTTAGGAAATTTCTTAAAAAAATGCTGACTTCCACAATACACACCGAAACGCTCTCGGGTTTTCCATATCCCGATCCGGACATACGCCCAAGTCTGAAATCACCATACGAACCTGCTGGAACCTTCAAATCCTGATTCCGAGGTCGTTTACTCAAAATTTCCAGTCTTACTCAATTTCTTCAACTTAAGGCTTCTGAAATGAGAACTTTTCTTTCAATTTAACTTCGAACGTCCTGAATTTCAACTCTGACCATACACACAAGTCACAATACCCGAAATGAAGCTATTCATGACCCCCAACTGTTGAACGACGTGCTGGATCTCAAAACGACCGGTCGGGTCGTTACATTCTCCCCCACTTAAATAGGCGTTCGTCCTCGAACGTGCCAATAACTGCCCCAGAATTATCTGAAATCACTATTTAACACCTCGTGCACCTGCCCGTGCTACCATAACCCAGTTGAGCACATTAGTTTGATAAAATCTGAAGGTATTCCCATCTTATACATACAATACGTTCCGAACTTGGTTCCAACAACCTGAAATTCTCTGCCATGCCTGATTCTAACATTTGAACCGTATCAACTACCACACCAGGCACTAGAACACAACTGCGCGCCTTTGCTGAATCATCACCATACACTGCATAGTTCATCATCTGACCACAATAACGCTCCCTGAACCTTAATAGCCAGAATTCTGCAAATTTGATGCTCTAAAGGCACCTTATCAGATACATTCATACATTCTGCCATAACGCTGATGATATCACCACAACGGAGGAGATGTGTAGGAATTCATAACCATCTGCAGAGTTAACCACGCATTGAAATCTTTTCTCTAAACTTAGATCATCATCTTATTGCAAACCAATAATGGCAACTCCCTCGCAATAAACTGGCATAATCCTAACACACTGATCCCAAATTTATCAATCTCGTCTCACCCAGTATGAACTGCTCAGATAACCAGTCACCCCAGGAATAACCAACAGTCTCACACGATGCCATAATGCGCCAAAAGGCCAATATTTGAATACGACACATAAGGAAATGACATCAGGAAGGGACTACCGGGCTCACACTATAAATATGAACTTTCCTCAAAGAAATAGGAAGCAAAACACAAGAATAATAATTATAGGAGTCTTGCTCAACAACACACTGTTGCAACGTGCAACCCGATCCAAATAACATACCCGTGGCGGCGTGCCACCCGATCCCATCATAGAATTTACATAAAGAAATATATACACAGAGCTGAATTGCTCACTAATACAATTTACCGACATCGGTCACAAGCACGCTGAGTGCATAATACCATTCTGGGGAGACTGATAGAGCCATATGCCACAAACTCAAGTACAACTGAGGTGCGATATATAATATGAATCTCAAGAGCCATTCTGCTCACTTAACCTCATCGCCACGTGGAATCTCAATACCTAAGAATTTATCAAGTCGTTTCACATACGCACGACACAATCATAATATCACATGAATTTGACGAAGACGGAACAACACCTGATATCCCAATACCCCTCCTTGAGGAGTGCCATACTGAAATGAACACCTCTTACTCGCATGAAGCCCAAAATCTTGTTTAAATCCATTCACTCACTTCAAGCTGATTCTGCTCGCATTGAACTAGGCTGATAGCCTTACCTGGGTCCAAACAACCCGCTTCCTTTTTCTTATACACACGAGGACAACCATCATAGTCGAGATAAACACCCCACAATTCACAACCAACTGCCAAACGCTTTCCAGGCATAAATTCTCAATTAAGAAACATTACACTCCTTTATACTTGGTCTAATTCTTCAACCAATCAGGTGACGACACGCCACACTTACGCAATCTTCCTGCGGCCATGCTCCCACGGCCTTCCACACAAGGTAACAAGTATGCACATCCATACACCGACCATCCTAAGGTTGTAACACAATTCAAGGACCTGTAACCAGGATACAAAGCCTCTTTCACCGAACACCGAACTCAGATGATACTGAAGACAATATCAGTTTATTCTAATCATTTAAATCCTTCGTTCTTGCTCCTCCGAGCATCATGACATCTTTGTTAACACCGAACCGCAAATATGTATTCTTACGCCCAGTTACATACTGCTAACTGCACCTAACATGTCAATATGAAGTAGTGCGAGAATTCCATCATAACTCCTAGACCAATATTAGGGTGAACACTCCATCACATAGAGCCTTTACTTACCTCAATTCCTGAGAACCATAACAACACACAAGTGAGCTCCCACAATCACAATACATGCAAATCCTTAAGTAGTGGTCTGAACTACCATAACCCTTATGGGACCCGCCTACACCTGACATGCCATAGCACTTGAATGCTTCCAACTGAAATCTATTACAACGGCCGCCAGGCCCCACACATATCTGCACATACCGTACACGTACACAATCATGCCGAAGGAACTGCTCACTGTCGTACTTGTGCCATTTCAACCATGGCTAACCAATCTATCTTCTTTTAATCATCTTTAGTTGCCTCTAGGTAATAGTAACTTCCTTCAACTCATAGCAGCTCAACCCTCACTCATCCCGAGTGACCTTGATTCACGAGACCATGCTGCCTAAATTTCGCAACCCGTCTCACAACCTCCTGATAAACTTTCTACAACTCGGAGTTTATTTTTCTCACTCCAATTATATCCAGCGTGCTGAAATAACATAGAAAAAAATCCAACAATCTTCCTTCCTCTTAGAGACTATACTGCAGAAGCTCGATTCTTAATTATACTGTTGCCTGAAACCCTTAAACACCGCATTCTCTAACTTTTGAATTCATTAGGACCACTACTGAGAGTCACCCACTCTGACTGGTCCCGAATACAATCAACCCCAAGGTTCTTCGAGCACATGAATATGCTCTCAATGAAGCACGTGACTGAGTCACTTCCCTTACAACTTGCCTATGCCTTAAGCACAAATTCTAAATTTTCCAAAGCCTAACCCTGGTCCAATTGGACCAACTTCGCACAAGTTTATCACATGCCATGCTCAATTACCGCCTCACTCCTTTCTCTTAGTTGTAACATCTTGCCGATACGCCGACAAATTCGCAATCTCATGAGAGCACAATCCTACGACCCAACTGCAGGTGGTGGGACTCCCCCACTTAGCCCGAAGCTACTTTTTGCACCGCTCTAGTCCCTGCTGAGATCCTTTCTCCTTTGTTGACATGACCTTGTTCCACCAATCCATCCAATTCTTCCGAATTCTCTTGTTAGACCCCCTTAAATATTTGAATTTTCTAACACCATTCACACATTCTACCTCCTACCGACTAGCCACTAGGACTCCGCACAGAACTTACCATCCCTACAACCGCTAACCTACTCACAGAAGACAACCCACCCGAGGAAACTAGCAAACTGACACCTACCATTACGCGATGCTTCACTCTTTCTACAATAGCAAGAACCCCATCCTGAGCATGTGCCCTTTTTTCAAACTTACCAATCCGTCCTCTCCTCCTGGACATCTACTAACTACATTACTCCATCTTCTGATTCACCACTATGCTTCCGCTCTCCCACTTGGCCCAATTTATTCTCTCAAGCGCTATCTGACTTCCTCTCCTTACACCTGATCTTTTAGAATTGGCACCACCGCACAAAACCTCTCACATATCTTCCTCCGTCGAATAGTGCCCACTTACTGCCTGAATTCAATACCGTTCTCCGTAGCTCTTAAACCGGTAGATCCCCCCACAACTTTAAATCCTTACGAAGATCATCTTCCTCGAGCCGCCTTCATTAAAAGCGCTTATTCAATACGGAACCACAACACCCCACGACCTTCGACGACCATTTCTTCCACACTAATTCACAACACTCCAACCCAACGCAACCGAATAGCTAAAACGTCGGCGAACTTAACACATTCCATTTGATCAACGACGGCGATAGCTTATTACAGGTGAGTACTCCACCTCACTTCAAAACACCAATCCTTACTATTTTATAAGCCCAAAATCTGATCATTTATAATCCAAATGCTTTTCCTCTGCAGGAACAAAAATACTGAAATCTCGACACATGGGCAAACGTTCTATCCTCATATCAACATCGCACCATAACCAATCGTAAGTTTCATAACCACCTGAGCATGGCCTCAAAGTTCTCAGAAATATAGCTACTGAGCTGAGATGACATAAAATTCTTCCGCAGAACAACGATGATAGCCTCAATCACTACGCTAGGAGAAATATCCTGCACCACATCCATATTATCATTAAAAGTCCTCAACCCTCGATTCATAACAAGCGCTTTGCGACGCGTAAGATTGAGTAGAAAGAAGCATAGGCATAAGCCTTAAAGGAATCAAGTCGCACGATGATGAATCAAGAAGGGAAGTACTCCTAACAGCCCTGTAGCCTCTTGAAGATAAGTACAGACGTCTCTGTACCGATCGCAAAACTCTACTAGACTTGCTCATGACTCGTGAAACCTAGGGGAACCTAGAGCTCTGATACCACGTTGTCACGACCCAAAACCTATGGGTTGTGATGGCGCCGGACACCACTGTCAGGCAAGCCGATCCTTTAATCAGTTGGAACACTTTCCTGTTTAACATTTTAGAATTGAAGCCTTTTCTTGCATTTCATAGTCAAATAAATAAATTTGTAAACTAAACACGACAGGAAATCCATCTAATTCAATAAAACAAGACTCAACACATCCCTAGAACCCGGTGACACAAGTACATGAGAAATTTCTAAAGGATTTATACAATTATACAACGCTTGTCCGAAAAACAAATTGGACAAGGCAATATATAAAAATGTAAGTACACAGAAGGGAGACTCCGCCAGCTGTGGAACGCCTCTGGATTAATGCAACCCGTATAAGTCCCCAAATCGATCACTGTACTATAAAGGTACCTGTGCAACAAAATGCACAGAAAGTGTAGTATGAGTACATATACATATATGTACCTAGTGAGTATCCCGTCTAATCTCGAAGAAGTAGTGACGAGAGGTCGACTCAATACTCACTAAGGTCCAACAGTAATAGTATAAAACAGGATATAAGGAAAATAGTAGACATATAAATAGTGCACCACAATTGTGAAGAGAATACAGAGTTTCCAAGTAAATATTGAAAGTAGTAACAACTCGCCCGCTTCGTTTCCCCAAACATCTGCCAAATCATAAATCAGGAAAACGGTACCAAAC
Source organism: Nicotiana undulata (assembly GCA_005239495.1). Lineage (NCBI taxonomy): Eukaryota > Viridiplantae > Streptophyta > Magnoliopsida > Solanales > Solanaceae > Nicotiana > Nicotiana undulata. The sequence goes on along the minus strand of ML241645.1, from coordinate 63,028 downwards.
AGTCATGCATACACATGAGTAAGGCAACCGGTCAGAGTCGTGAGGAAGAATAGCTATGTACTACCGGGGATCGACCGGCCCGTACCAAGAGTGCTATGTACTACCGGGTTATCCAAATCTCGATCTGAACATACATCCAAGTCTAAAATTACCATACAAACTTTCTAGAACCTTCGGATCCTTATTTCGAGGTCGTTTACTTAACATTTCCAGTCTTACTCAATTTCTTCAACTTAAGGCTTCTGAAATGAGAATTTTCTTTTCAATTTAACTCCGAACCTCCTGAATTTCGACTCTGACCATACACACAAGTCACAATACCCGAAATGAAGTTGTTCATGACCCCTAACTACTGAACGACGCGCTGGATCTTAAAACGACCGGTCGGGTCGTTACATATACACTCCATAGTTGATGATTTTCCAACATAGGGTCTCCACTCCCTAGTTGATGCCAACATAGGGTATACACTCCCTACTTGATGATTTTCCAACATAGGGTCTCCTCTCCCTAGTTGATGCCAACATAAGGTATACACTCCCTAGTTGATGATTTTCCAACATAGGGTCTACACTCCCTAGTTGATGCCAACATAGGGTATACACTCCCTAGTTGATAATTTTCCAACATAGGGTCTCCACTCCCTAGTTGATGCCAACATAAGGTATACACTCCCTAGTTGATGATTTTCCAACATAGGGTATACACTCCCTAGTTGATGATATTCCAACATAGGGTCTCCACTCCCTAGTTGATGCCAACATAGGGTATACACTCCCTAGTTGATGATTGTCCAACATAGGGTCTCCAATCCCTAGTTGATTTTATTTTCCAACATAGGGTATACACTCCCTAGTTGATGATTTTCCAACGTATGGTCTCCACTCACTAGTTGATGCCAACATAGGGTATACAGTCCCTAGTTGATGATTTTCCAACATAGAGTCTCCACTCCCTAGTTGATGCCAACATAGGGTATACACTCTGTCACGACCCCAAATCCTACCAGGCCGTGATGGCGCCTATCGTGGAACTAGGCTAGCCAACCATCACATTACTACGCTTTTGTTCAATTATAACAGTTCACAATTAACTAATAAGCATGCAACCATAGCATCAATTAATATAATTAAGTCTTAACGTCCCAATGATAGTCTAACCAACCTCCCAAGAACTGGAGTCAATAGTCATGAGCCTCTAAGAATAAATAAATCTAGCTCTGCTAAAACTATAATATATGTCTCTGAATCAAATGCTAAGACTAAATGAGGAAGGAAAATGGAGAAGCTGTGGACGCTGGACAGCTACCTCGAAATCCCGTGAAATGCTGCTATCGAACCTGTGTCAGCTACTGCTGCGAGCTAGTACCGGGATTTGTGCACAGTGGCACAGGGAGTCTTTATGAGTACGCCAACTCAGTAGTAATGAAAATTAATCACAGTCTGAGTAATATAAACACACAGAACAGGTACACAATTCCACAAACCAGTAAAACACCAAGTCACCATGTAGTATTCATCAAATAGTAAGTTCGAAATCAGTTTCCAGAAATCCCTTGAAAACAAGTGAAATATCAGTATATCTCAATAAAATTCTCAGTAAAACTAGTTTGAAAACGAAGTAAATCATAGTTTGAAAACTCAGTAAGAATATTCATAAAACTGCCCCTTGGGCCATAATCATTTCTCGTAACAATTTCTTTCAGTATCAGCCCATCAAGCAACCTCACAATCACTCTGCCCATCAGGCAACCTCACAATCACTCTGCCCATCAGGCAACCTTACAATCACTCTGCCCATCAGGCATCCTCACAATCACTCTACCCATCAAGCAACCTCACAATAACTCTGCCCATCAGGCATCCTCACCATCACTCATCATAAGCCCCGCGGGAATCACTCAATCGGTATCGGCGCTCACTGGGGGTGTGTTATAGACTCTGGAGGGGCTCCTACAACCCAAGCGCTATAATAAGCCACAACATGGCATAAATCACACACAATATAGGCCCGCAACCTCACTCATATCATATGATCCTCACAATATAGTCCAGCAGCCTCACTCATATCATAACATCCTTACAATATAGGCCAGCAGCCTCACTCAGTCAGACACTCTCAATTTTCCCTTCAGGCCATAATATATCGGGTTTTCGACCCAAAAACAGTATTTCATTTTCAAGAAGTAGTATCGAAGTACTCTGAGTGTCAAAACAATTTCACAGAAAAAGACTGAGTGAAAAATCATAACATATCAATGAGGAAAATATAGTAAACACAACCCTCAAAGGGTAAACAAGTCGGCACTAGGCCCCAAACACGGCTTACAATCCAATTCATATCATAATAAAATAATACTAAGTGAAGCATAAGCTTAGAAATTGGTTTCGCAACTCAATAGTCGCCTAAATAGGAAAGATGTTTCCAAAGTTTCCACCTTTTCATTTCAAAACCCGTGAAAGGGTGCATAGTCCGGGGTTTCATACCCTCCGGACAAGATTTAAAGACATTACTTACCTCAAAACTAATACGGAATTATTCCGCAATGAGTTTTCCTCTCAAATCAACCTCCGAAGGCTCCAAATCTACCAAGTTCAGATTTTTATCATCAATATATGCTTAAGGAACGAATTCCAATCGAAAGATATCAAATTTAGCTCAAAATCCGAAATTGGTCAAAACCCGACCCCCAGGCCCGCGTGCTGAAACTCCGAAATTTTTATACGAAAGTGCTCTTCGTCCTCTCACGAGTCCGTACATATAAAGAACACCAAAATCAGAGTTCGTTTGACCCCTCAAATCGACCCTTGAAGGTCTCAAAATCTCAAGCCCTAAAACCCAATGTTTCTACTGATTTTCCACGAATTTACATTGTTTTTTTGCTTTATAATCACCCATAATCGAGTTTTAATGACTAGAACACTTACCTCTATGGAGAACAAGAATTTCCCTCTTCAAAATCGCCCCCAAGAGCTCTTTTCCGTACAATAATGGTGAAAAAGAGGGTTTAAGTCGCGGAGGAAATATTTAAATACTGCCCAGGTCAATACTCTATGCGAACGCGGGCTCCTACTCGCGTTCGCGAAGAACAAAATCCCCACGCTTCAATTAATTCTTCGCGAACACACTTACCTGGGTGCGAACGCGATGCCCAGGCCGGTCAACCCTTCGCGAACGCGGTCAACCCCCTCGCGAACGCACATGTCAAATTGACCTGGGTCCCTCCGCTGCCCTTAACTCTCCGCGAACGCACCCTCTAGCTCGCGTCCGCGAAGAATAGCCTGCTTCTTCTCCGCGTTCGCACCTGCCTGGTCGTGAACACATAGACAAATTCCCCCAGCTCCCATAATTTCCTCTATGCGAACGCGAGCCTACCTTCGCGTTCGCATAGGGTAAAACACATGTGCAGAAACATCAGAAAACCAGTAGTGTTTTCAATGCTAAACGAGTCTGTTAATCACCCGAAATCAATCCCGAGCCCCTCGGGACCCCAACCAAACATACCAACACCTCACATATGATCATTCAAACTTAGTTACACTCTTAAAACACCAAAACTAACATCCAAACACCAAATTTACATCGAATTCAAGCCTAAGAACTTTGATATTTCTAAAATCCACCAACGATGCCGAAACTATTCAAAACAACTCTGATTGACCTGATATTTTGTAGACACATCCAAAATGACATTACGAACTTGTTCCAACTGTCGGAATTCAATTCCGACCTCGATAGCCTATTTTCCACTGCCGACCGAAAATCGCCAAAAACTAACTTTCGCCAATTCAAGCCTAATACTACACCGGACATCATAAAATTATTCTGAACATACTCCTAAGTCCCAAATCACCTAACGAAGATATCCGAGTCATAAAACTCGTATTCCGAGGTCGTTTACCAATAAGTCAACTCTCAGTTGACTTTTCCCATTTTAAGGCTATTTTTAAAGGCTAATTGACTGAACTCTCACTACAACCATTCGATTTCAAGCCTATCAACTCTAATATATCAATTACATTATAACCAATCTTTAACAAGTCAATAAAAATAATTAAAATGCAGGTTGTACATAACGATAGACCGGGTCGTTACACACTCCCTGGTTGATGATTTTCCAACATAGGGTCTCCACTCCCTAGTTGATGCCAACATAGGGTATACACTCCCTAGTTGATGATTTTCCAACATAGGGTATACACTCCCTAGTTGATTCCAACATAGGGTATACACTCCCTAGTTGATGATTTTCCAACAAAGGGTCTCCACTCCCTAGTTGATGCCAACATAGGGTATACACTACCTAGTTGATGATTTTCCAACATAGGGTCTTCATTCCCTAGTTGATGCCAACATAGGGTATACACTCCCTAGTTGATGATTTTCCAACATAGGGTCTCCACTCCCTAGTTGATGCCAACATAATGTATACACTCCCTAGTTGATGATTTTCCAACATAGGGTCTCCACTCCCTAGTTGATGATTTTTCCAAAATAGGGTCCTCACTCATTAGCTGATTTTATTTTTAGACATAGGGTCTCCAATCCCTAGTTGATTTTATTTTTCAACATAGGGTCTCCAACCCCTAGTTTATTTTACTTTTAGATAGATGGTATCCACTACCTAGTCTACAATAACTCCGGGTGTACTGTTCCCGGCTTTTCATCGTTTCCATAATAAAGTAGCATAGATTCCGTTGCAATAATTCACGAAATTTTCCTAGTGAAAACTGGGGCAGAAAATTTTGTTCGCTTGTTTTGATTTTACGAAGATTGCAATTTAGGACAATGGATTCGAGACGACCAAAAGAAGACGTCTCAATAAAAGAAAAGAAGAAGAAGAAAAGAGTTGAACCCCAAAGTACAGAAGTGGAAAAGATGTGGACCGCTCGAGACCAGATTGAAGTCACAAGCAGTGCATGTCCCTTCTCAATCTGAAAATGCTGAAAAAAGATTGAACCAACACCTACAACTAACAAGCATCAGGGTCCAGATCAAGTCTATATAAAAGTAGCCGAGACTCAAGACCGGGCTTCAGAAGACTAATAGATAGAACACTTGTAACTCATAGTCGATAGGTTTAGCTTAGTCTTTTTCATTTTTGCTACTTTGGTGCAATAAGGATCTCAACAGCAGTAACAACAGAAACCGCAGTGAAACCACAGTTACCCGGTAGTCCCAGCTATCAAAACTTCCAGAACTACACCGACCTGATTCCTTTATAGCCAAGGATATGTAGGCAACCTTTGAAGCAGGGTTCGGTCAAACTTTTCAAAAACGCTTAGCAATGGAGTATGCGAATGGGTAAAGTCGTTCATGACTGCTCACTTTGTCTTTGCCCGAAAACTCTTCGTGTTTCCGAACAAAGAGGGGCAGATGTGAGCACGTGATTTTTTCACCCACCATATACTCCTACAAAATTCAATACAGTAAATTAATTTTACAAATTTTATTGAATTTTTAGTGATTAATTGTGAATTGTTTGCATTTGCATAATCATAATCCTCCTTTTAAATTGTTTAAAATTGCATAATTAGGTGCACCATTATTATCAAAGAATTACGAGTTTATTATGTGTAATTAATTGAAGTAGGTAACAAACGGGTGATGATTATTTAATGTAATGTAATTCTAACAACTAATTACTAAAATTAATCATTTTATCCAATAAAACATGGATTTAATTAGGAGTATAAAATTAATTATTTTTATTATTAATTAATCTGTGATTAGATAAAAATAAGGTTTAGAATTAATTATTATATTTTTAATTTAATTAGGCTCTAGTGTTAATTAGAATTGACTTAGGCTTTATTAAATCTAGTATACTAAAATAGGACCTGGGCTAAACCACCCAGGCCCAAACCTATCTCTACACAAAAAAACGACCCAGCCCACAAATCTAGCAACCCGACCTGCCCCAGCCTTAATTCAACGACCCCATTTTTTAATCAAATTAATCCCAGCCGTTGATCTTCCCAGATCCAACGGCTGGGAACTAGTCACTCATTTGATATAAAATTGTTCCTAAGGCCCCCCACCCCCCAGTTCACCTAAGTCTAACACCCATCCCCAAGACCGTCTCTATCCTCCCTCTCTACGCCTGACTCTGCCGTGCTCCGCTGGCTGGAAATCGCCTCCGGCGGCGGAGCTCAATCAAATAGCCTCAAACGTTTACCCCACAACTATCTCCTCATCCCCAATCACCCCCAGCCTTAGTTTCCCCAAACAATCATCCAATTTAAGTAATTTCGGATCTGAAAACTATCGAAAACCCTAAATATCCTAAGGACAATCTGCTTCGACTCTGTGACTCAAACTCACATGAGTCGATGGCTCTTTACAAGAGCCGTCGATTCATGTGAGTGGGAGTCACTTTCAGGGGTCACCGGAGTCCGGCCAAACTCCGGCATGTCGCCGGAGTTCGTCCAAACCACCACCACGGGTATCCCCCTTTCTTTTCTATATGTTTCCTTTTTTTATTATTATGAAAAAATCATGAACATGTTATTTGTTTTTTATTTTTATTTTTGCATCCCTGTTTAGGCTAGCTTTTTCTTTCTTTTTGTTTTTATTTTGTCTCTGCTTTCTCCTGCTTGTTTATGTGTTCTTTTTCTTGATTAGTCCAGGCTTTGAATGTATTTCATGATGACCATGTTCTTAGCCTAGGATTTAGCACTGCCTCATATAGATGTTTGTTTTCCCTAATCCGTTTGAGTAATCCAATATAGAAATATTATCATGATTGTTCTTGCTTGTTTTGGTAAACATGTTTAGTTGTTAGGATTTTTCTGACCTTCATTGTTAATTCGTTATGTTTGTTTGTTCTTTATTGAAGTGATCGGTTTGATTGACCATGTTTAGATTTTTTCTTATAGATTGTGCTCAGCTATTTTTCTTTCTCTAGAAATGTTGTTGCCCTTTCCCATTTAGTTAGGTCCTTGGCCTGTTTCTGATTTTAGTCATGGCCCAAATTGCTAGATTGTTTTCAAAAGCCTGATTGGCTAATTACCTCAACTCACCTTAATTTTAACATAATCTGAAGGTTAATCATTCACCTAGACTAGTTGAGACTAAGATAGCCAATATTTTAATTAGAAAACTAACTATAAGAAGCTAATAAACTAATTAAGTTAATTATCTAACCTAAAATCCTAAACAAGTCTGAAATTAGTTAGTAATTGAGCACCCTTAACTAATTAAGTCCTAATACTAGTTAAGAAGAACTAATTAGTTTTAATTAACTAAAGAAACTAGTTAGGGTCAACTAACTCAAGTTAATAGATAACCCCAATTGACCTTAACCCTAGTTACCTAAGGGTAATTTTAGGGACTTCAAGGGATATTTTAGGATTTTTAGCTAGGGGAATATTGGGTGTAACAACCCAAGAACCTTCCAGAATAAACAAATCAGATTTTTAGGGGGTAAAAAGGTAATTTTAGGGGATGGAAATCTTCTAGAATAGGACAGTTGTCCCAAAATATAAGGGTGACAACTGCATTTGTACTATTTTCAGCTTATGGGATAAGGAATATGCCAAGCATATCCTATCCCAAATACCCCTATATATACGCACAACTTTTACCACTGAAGGGGATCCTTTTTACAACCTTTTTGGCTGTTGAAAAAAACTGAAAACACAGAAAATTAGAGTAGTTGCTACCTACAAATCAAATTTTCAAATATCAATAGAAACACAAAGAAAAATTTGACTCCTTCCTTCTTTGGTATTTTGATTTCGTGAAAATCTTAAGTACTCATACTCAAATTCCTGGGATTTCCTATTGGTGTTGTTTGGTCCTGTTTTGGATTTGGTTGCTGCTGATCTGCTGCTTATTACTGCTAGCTTTACTCTCTCTTTGTTGATTATTCACCTCTGCCTGACCTTTATTTGGTCGGGTCTTTGTTGTTTTTTCTCTCTTAAAAAGTATGTAACACTTTACATTAAATGAAAAATCTCATATCTGAAACAGTTGTTCTTTTTTTTTTTGTAAATCTCTTTTTTTTGTTTGTTTAAGTCTTCTCTTGTCTAAATCTGTGTGAAAAAGCTTATGCTAAGATGTGTATAAATGTTCTTTTGTTTGTGCTGAAATTTTGGGTATTGTATCAATGAGTATGTTTGTTTACTTTCCAATTCCTGAGGTCTATTCTAATTTTGCCTCGTCTTAGCTTCCATTTTTTTTTGTGATTCTGTGATTAGATATAATTAGAGTCATGGTAGAATTATTAGAAAAACAGCACAAAAGGGAAATGAATCTGACCTCCAATTGTCAGATTCACCCTATAAAAGTGCTTAAATATTGGTCTTGATAGCTCAGGACACATATGCTTAGATGTTATTGTCAAACAATACTAAATGAATCGAACCTGACCCCTATAATGGTCAGATTCATTTCTTAAAGTGTACATAGGAATTTAAATTATTTGGGTTTAAAAATCAGTGATGAAATGCAGGTTTTCAAAGTTTCGAAGTGCTACTAGCTCGCACAGGAGTAGCAGCTGATGTTTCATTTTTTTTATTATCATTATTCATTTGTTATTTTTTAGGAAATTGTATTTGATAGTAAATAACCATGTAATTATCTCTACAGACTTTAAGGTTTGTAAATATGGACTGGACATTCTAAATTAACATTTAGCTTTATTTCCATGTTTCTTACTAATGTGAAATTCTCTCAAAACTGATCCAATTTACTGAAAATGGCCCAATACAGTTCTCTTTTCCTCAAAACCCCCTGTGATCTATCTTAAAATTGTTTAATTCACCTCTGCTGAATTTCGAAATATAGAAATATAGATTTTTCTATTTAAAGGCATTTCGTATGAGTTTGTATTCAGATCAGCCTTCTTGTAAACATTTACTAAGATTCTGGAAAATAATCCTTCCAGATTCAATGACTTTCAAAAAATATACAAAACATGAATTTGTGATCCAAAACATTTTCGATTCATCTCACATCTTTTAAACTTTATGAATTCACAACAATAAATGTATAAACGCTATCGAACAAGACTCAATATATATGAAGGCATGTATCTAGGCCACCTGAAGTTGATGAAAACCGTTAATTCAATATTCTACTATAGCTAAAAGTGTGCACTTGACTCTTTAAATGTGTAATTTGTAAATTAGTAATTTGTTGGATTTCTTGTAAAACATTATGTGTTGGCATATTTCCTTTATAGAATTATATAACTTTATCTCTTTTATATCTAGTGTAACGACCCGACCGGTCGTTTTGAGCTCTAGCGCATTGTTTAGCGATTGGAAGTCATGAACAACTTCATTTCACGTATTATGACTTGTGCGTACAGTCGGAGTTGAAATTCAGGAAGTTCAGAGTTAAATTGGAAGGAAAATTTTCATATTAGAAGCCTTAAGTTGGAAGAATCAACTAAGACTAGAATTTGGAGTAAACGACCTCAGAATTAGGATTTGAAGATTCCAGCAGGTTCTTATGATGATTTCGGACTTGGGCGTAGGTCCGGATCGGGTTAAGGATAACCCGGAGAGCATTTCGGCGTATATTGGGGAAGTCAGCATTTTTGAAGGAATTTCCTAAGTTTGGCTTGAAGCGTATTTCAGTGATATTGATGTCCGTTTGGGATTTCGAGTCAGGGAATAACTTCGTATAGTGATTCTGGAGTTGGGAGCGCGATCGGGAGTGAATTAGGATGTCCGTAGGTTATTTTAAAGTCATTTGGCTAAAGATAAAAATTTGAAGGTTTTTGAGAAATCTGACCGGAAGTGGAAATTTTGATATCGTGGTCGGAATGCGATTCCCGAAGTTGGAGCAGTCCCGTAATGTCGAATATGACCTGTGTGGAAAATTTGGGGTCAATCGGGTGTGATTTGATAGGTTTCGGCATCAGATGTGGAAGTTTGAAATTTCAAAGTTCATAAAATTGAATTTTAGTGTGATTCGTGATTTCGGTCTTGATTAATGTGATTTGAAGCCTAGAGCAAGAACGTGGGATGTTATGGGACTGAGTCGTATGATTGGATGGGGTCCCGGGGGCCTCAGGTGTGTTTCGTGGTGGTTCCGGGTCATTTTTGAGTGATTTGTTGTTGCTGTTTGCTGGTGCATCTGGTGTGAAATACGATCGCGGCCATTGTTGTGCGATCGCGAAGAAGGAAATTTGAAGGTTGGATTTTTGGTCTGTGCGATCGCAAGAAGGGGTGTGCGATCGCACAGTGCACCTGGGGGCTGCTGGGTTGCCCTGTGCTACCGCATGGTTGAAGCTGCGATCGCTGAGAAGGATTTTGGAGGGAGCTGGAAAAGGCATGTGCGATTGCAGACAAGCTTGTGCAATCTAGAGTGGTTCAAGAGTAGCTTCGGGCTATGTGGGGGAGTCCCACCACCTGCAGTTGGGTTGTAGGATGGTGTTCTCATGGGGTTGCGGATTGTCGGTGTATTGGCAAATTAGTAGAACTAAAGGGAAAAGAGTAAGATGGTGATTTTGCGTGGGATTTGATGAATTGTGCAAAAGTTGGCCCTGTTGAACTAGGGTTAGGCTTTGAAAGATTCATAATGTATGCTAAAGGCACAGGTAAGTTGTAAGGGTAGTGACTCAGTCACGTGCTTTGTTGAGAACATGTTCATGTGCTAGAAGAGCCTTGGAGTTGATTGTATTCGGGGCCAGTCAGAGTGGGTGACTCTCAGCAGCGGTCCTAGTAAATTCGAAAGTTAGAGAATGCGGTGTTTAAGGGTTTCGAGCAGCAGTATGATTAAGAATCGAGCTTTCGCAGCGTAATTTCTGAGAAAGGGAAAAAGGTTGGAGTGTTCTATGTTATTTTTAGCATGCAGGATAGTATTGGAGGAGTGAGAGAAATAAACTCTGGGTTGTAGAAAGTTTACCAGGAGGGTATGAGACGGGTTGCGGGATTTAGGCAACATGGTCTCGTGAATCAAGGTCACTCGGGATGAGTGAGGGTTGAGTTTGCTATGAGTTGAAGGAAGTTACTACTATCTCTGAGCCAATTAAGATGATTAAAAGAAGATAGATTGGTTAGCCATGGTTGAAATGGCACATGCACGACAATGATCAGTTTCTTCGGTGTGATTGAGTATGTGTATGGTTTGTGCAGATGTGTGTGGGGTATGTCGGCCATCGTAATAGATTTCATTGGAAGCATTCAAGTGCTATGGCTTGTCAGGTGTAGGCGGATCCCGGACGGTTATGGTGGTTCAGACCACTACTTAAGGATTTGCATGTATTGTGATTGTGAGAATTCGCTCGTGTGTTGTTATGGTTCTTATGAATTTAGGTAAGTAAAGGTTTCTATGTGATGAAGTGTTCACCTTATTAGCGGTTAAGGAAATATGATGGAATTCCTATGCTACTCCATATCGGCATGTTGGGTGCAGTAGGCAGTGTGGAGCTTGAAGTAAGAATCGGAATGCGGTTCGGTGTTATCAAGGATGTCATGAGCTCGGATGAGCAAGAGAAGTGATTTGGGAGTTCAGAGTAACCTGGTGTATCATCAGTGTCACTTGAGATCGATATTCGGTGAAAGAGGCTTTGTACCCTGGTGGTCGGTGGTATGGATGTGCATACTTGTTACCCTGTGTGGAAGGCCGTGGGAGCATGACCGCGGGAAGATTGTATAAGTGTGACATGTAGTCACCTGATTGGTTGAAGAATTAGACCAAGTATAAAGGAGTGTAATATTGCTTAATTGAGAATTTATGCCTGGAAGGCGTTCGGTTCAGTTGATTGTGGATTGTGGGGTGTTTGTCCCGGCTATGATGGTTATTCTTGTGTATTATGAGAGGAATTTGGGGTATTATGGACCTAGGTGAAGCTATTAGCCTAGTATAGTGTGAGCGGGATCAACTTGAGGGTTGTGAATGTATTCAATGTGGTTGTGGGCTTCACATGAATCAAGTATGTTCATTTATGTATAGAACTCCTTAAGGAGGGGTGTTGGAATATTAGCTGTTGTTCCGTCTTCGTCAAATTTAGGTATATTATGATCGTGCCGTATGAGTTGTGAAACGGCTTGCTAATTCTTATGTGTTTAGATTTCCGCGTAGGGATGAGGTTATGTGAGCGGGATGGCTCTCGAGATTTCAGATTTTATATATCGCACCTCAGTTGTGCTTGAGTTTGTAACATATGGATTTATCAGTCTCCCCAGAATGGTATTATTCACTTAGTGTGCTTGTGACCGATATTCAGTAATTTGTAATAGTGAGCAATTCAACTCCGTGTATATTTCCTTATGTAAATCTTATGATGGGATCAGGTGTCACGCCGCCACGGGTATGTTATTTGGATCGGTTTGCACGCCGCAACAGTGTGATGTTGAGCAAGGCTCCTATAATTATTTTTCTTGTGTTTTACTTCCTATTTTTCTGAGGAAAGTTCATATTAGTTGCGTGAGTTGAGTAGTCCCTTCCGGAGTCATTTCTTATGTATCATGTTCGAGTTGTGGCCTATTGGCGCATTGTGGCATCGTGTGTGACAGTTGGTCATGTCTGGGGTGATTGGTTGTTTGAACAATTCATACTAGGTGAGACGAGATTATTGGATCAGGGGTCAAGTGCGATGAGATGATGTGAAATATACTACAGTACAATCACCATTATTGGTTTGCAATGAGATGATGATTTAAGTCAAGAGAAAAGATTTCAATGTTTGGTTAACTCTGCAGTTGGTTAGGGATTTCTACCCATCTCCTCCGTTGTGGTGGTATCATCAGCATTATAGCAGGATGTATGTATATATCTTATAAGGTGCATTGAGAGCATCAGATTCGTAGAATTTTGGCTATTAAGGTTCAGGAAGCGTCATTGTGGTTAGATAATGGATCATGTGGTGTATGGTGCTGATTCAGCAAAGGTACGCAGCTGTGTTCTGGTGCCTCGTGTGGTAGTTGATACGGTGTTTATATATTAGAAACAGGCCTTGTAGAGAATTTCAAGTGTTGGAACTGAGTTCGGAGCTTATTGTATGGATGAAGGAGGATATCTTCAGATTTGATCAAGCTTATGTGCTCAACTGGGTTATGGCAACACAGGTAGGTGCACGAGGTGTTAAATAGTGAATTCAGATAACTCAAGAAAAGTTCTTGGCACGTTCAAAGACGAACGTCTGTTTAAGTGGGGGAGAATGTAATGACCCGACCGGTCATTTTGAGCTCTAACGCGTCGTTCAGCATTTGGAAGTCATGAACATCTTCATTTCAGGTATTATGACTTGTGCATACGGTCGGAGTTGAAATTTAGGAAGTTCGGAGTTAAATTGGAAGGAAAATTTTCATTTTAGAAGCCTTAAGTTGGAAGAATCGACAAAAACTGGAATTTGGAGTAAACGACCTAGGAATCAGGATCTGAAGGTTCCAGCAGGTTCGTATGATGATTTCGGACTTGGGCGTATGTCCGGATCGGGTTTTGGATAACCCGGGGAGCGTTTCGGCGTATATTGGGGAAGTAAGCATTTTTGAAGGAATTTCCTAAGTTTGGCTTGAAGATCATTTCAGTGATATTGGAGTCCGTTTGGGATTCCGAGTCTGGGAATATCTAAGTATGGTGATTTTGGAGTTGGGAGCGCAATCGGAAGTGAATTCGGATGTCCGTAAGTTATTTTGAAGTCATTTGGCTAAAGATAGAAATTTGAAGGTTTTTGAGAAATCCGACCGGAAGTGGAGATTTTTATATCGGGGTCGGGAATGCGATTCCGGAAGTTGGAGCAGGTCCGTAATGTCGAATATGAACTGTGTGCAAAATTTGGGGTCAATCGAACGTGATTTGATAGGTTTCGGCATCGGAAGTGGAAATTTGAAATTTCAAAGTTCATAAAGTTGAATTTTAGTGCGATTCGTGATTTTGGCCTTATTTAATGTGATTTGAAGCCTTGAGCACGTCCGTGGGATGTTATGGACTAAGTCGTGTGATTGGACGGGGTCCCGGGAGCCTCGGGTGCGTTTCGGGGTGGTTCCAGGTCATTTTTGAGTGATTTGTTGTTGTTGTTTGCTGGTGCAACTGGTGTGAAATGCGATCGCGGCCATTGTTGTGCGATCGCGAAGAAGGAAATTTGAAGATTGGATTTTTGGTCTGTGCGATCGCAAGAAGGGGTGTGCGATCGCATAGTGCACCTGGGGGCTGCTGGGTTGGCCTGTGCTACCGTATGGTTGAAGCTGCCATCGCGGAGAAGGATTTTGGAGGGAGCTGGAAAAGGCCTGTGCGATCGCGGCTAATTGTGTGCGATCGCATAGAAGGTTTTTCTGGGCTGTGTTCAATTTAAAACGGATTTTTGCCATTTCTCTCATATATCTCTCATGGTTGGGGCGATTTTGGACGATTTCAAAGGGTGATTTTCGTCAAGGATCACAAGGTAAGTTGTTTCTACTTATTTCCAAGTTAAGTACAAGGTTATGCCATGGATTTGAACATGAAAATTGTGGGGAAAATTGGGAAATTTAGAGAAAACCTAGAAGTTTAGTAATTTGAATTTTAGCCACAAATTGAGCATGAATATTTGAGTAAATTGTATATTTGAACTAGTAAAGCTATGGGTAGAGTTTATCTTCGAGAAATTTCGGAATCCGGGCACGTGGGCCCGAGGGCATTTTGGTCAATTCATTGAGCGAAGTTGGTAAAATTTAATAATTTGAATTTGTTACGAGTATTAGAGTGAATTTTCATTGCTTTGCCCGTTATTTGGTAGTTTTGGGGTGTTATGCATCCATTGAAGTCGTCGGAAAGGCCTGAGAGCCGGTTATGGAATTTTGGAGTGAGGTAAGTTTCCTTTCTAACTTTGTGAGGGGGAATTTTCCTCATATGTGAACTAAATGAATATATGCTATTGTTTGCGGGGGCTACGTACGCACGAGGTGACGGGAGTCCGTGCGTAACTACTGTTATGCCAGGTCCGGGTAGTCTAGGACCCACATCATGACTTGCGTTCTTTCTAGAAATAAGTTATATGCTTTATGAATTGATGCTATATGAAATTTTGGTTTTCCCTGAGATCACAGAAATTTAGTAACTTAAGGGAATTGTTCATTGAAGGTAATTTAAGAAAATGTTGTATGTGCATGTGACCGCTTCGCAATTTACATTCCGCGAGCGGAGTGTTATTTCCCCCACTCTCATGGGAGCGGGTCGTACGCCACAGCGGGATTGAAAGATGCACTTATGGTTCGGGTCGTTCGACCCTCGGCAGTGCATAGATATGATTATTTTATGGCAAAGATGCATTTATGGTTCGGGTCGTTCGACCCTCAGCACTGCACAATTTACTTTTATTGTTGCTTTGGGCCGAACGATCCTCGGCATTCCCTACGCATATATATACATATGATATACCACTTGTGACTTGAATTGTTAAATTTTCTTAAGGACATAAATTGTTAAATGATTTCATGGATAATGACTTGACAGATTTTTTTTGGGGGAAAATGAAGTAGGAATTATTTATTTACTTCCAGTGTTTTATTGAATTGCAGTTACTTTTAAAGTTTACTGATTTTATTATCCTCGTATGCCTTTTGCTGATGTCATATATTGTCAAATTATATTGTTGGACCCTAGTGAGTGTCAAGTCGACCTCTCCTCACTACCTCTCTGAGGTCAGGCGGGATACTTACTGAGTACACGTTGTTTTCATACTCCTGCTACACTTGTTGTGCATTTTGTTGCACAGGTACTTTCATAGCGATGAGGGTGGTTTGGAGACTTAGGCGAGCTGCATCATCCGGAGGCGATCCGCAGCCGGCAGAGTCTTCCTCTATGTATTGTATTTATGTTATTCTAAAGTCCTTGTCCAACTTGTATTTCGGACAAGCTTTGTAGTATTTAGTAAAAAGTCTTAGAAATTGCTAGTGTACTTGTGACACCGGGTTCTGGGATGTATTTTATTAAAGTGGAAATTAGACTGTTGTTTTTACTTAATTGGATTTCATCTAGTTATTATGTATTAAAGTGAAAGGTAACGATTTTGAAAATGTTGAAACAGGAATTTATTTTAAATTAGTTAATGATTGGCTTGCCTGATAATGGTGTCCGGTGCCATCACGACCTTATGGATTTTGGGTCGTGACAACTAGGCACAATTAGGATTGGCGAAAGGGTTAAATGATTAAATTGGTTAAAATGTGGCCATAGCCTAAATGATCGTCCATTAGACTAGTGAAATTAACCTTAGAAAATCTTCTACACATCCTATAGGTTGAAGAATACTTCTGTTAGTTTGAAATTTAGTAGACAATCAAATATTACTTCAAACAATCATAACCTACATTCGGGTGTGGCAACTCGTGCACCCGACCCTCACTTCGAACATTAATAAAATCACACGTAGCAATCACGGGTGCATTTCATGTGACATGGTTGCGATGTGCTCAAAAACAACAAGTGCACGCATCGTGACTTGTCCTAAGATAAATCCATAAATATACGAATTGATTTATACACATACCTCGTAAAGTTGAAAATACCTCTTTTTAGGTAAACTTCCAAATTTAGAGAATGATTGGAGATCGCCTAAAAAATAGGCATTTTTAATCCGTCATGACCATAGTCGTGACTTGTTTCAAGATAAATCCGTAAATGCTAAAAGCGGTCAAAAGTTTAAAAAGGCTAAGTGCATAATAGACTAAAAACACGTAATCATTCAGATAATTTAGGCCAAATAATAATAGTTAAGAGACCGTTCTAGAACCACGGAACTCGGGAATGCTTAACTCCTTCTCTCAGGTTAACAGAATTCCTTACTCGGATTTCTGGTCGCAGACAAATCAAAACAGAGTCAAAATTCCTCAGTTTGGGATTTTCAAAACAAAACGGTGTCCCGGAGCATCGTCAAAAATCCTGATGGAGACTCTGAAATAATAAATAAATCCCAAATCGGAATAATGTCACTTTAAGTGGAAAAACTTCCTTATTACCCCTTCATTAATCCGGGGGTGATAAAAGGAGGTGTGACACCTACAACCTACGCGAACGTGTTCACCAAGTCGTGAACGTGATGAAGTAAATCATCCAGCTTACGTATTACACTATGCGATCGTAGTCTCCTTTTCAAGATCACGATGAAGAATTGAAACACCAAAAATCAGCAGAACACAATAGTGCCAAAATGAACGAAATCCGTCAGAAATTCACCCAAGTCCCTCGAGATCCCGTTCAAACATTCCAAAAGTTACAAAACATAACAGAGACCTAGTCGGGGCCTCAAATCACACATAACAATATCGAAATGACGAATCGCACCTCAAATCAAACTTGATAAACTTTTGATTTTTCAACTTCCAAAACTCAAGTCAAACCATATCAAATCAATACAGAATGACCTAGGTCTTAACACACAATTCCCAAATGACATAACGAAGCTATTTCAATTTCCATAACCACAATCCGAACTTGATATCATCAAAGTCAATTCCCAGTCAAACTTATAAACATTCCAAACCTTTAAATTGCCAAGTTTCGCCAAATAGTACCGAAACTTTCTAGAAACATCCAAATGAAGATCCAGGCATAAGCCCAAGTCCAAAATCACCATCTGGACCTAACGGAACCATCAAAATTCCAATCCGAGGTCAAATACTCAAAAGACAAACTTGGTCAACTCTTTCAAGTTAAAGCTTTCTAGCTGAGAATCAATCTTCCAAATCACTTAAAAACCAAAACCGACCATTTAACAAGTCATAATACATCATATGAAGCTACTCAAGACTTCAAATAGCTGAACAAAATACAAATGCTCAAAACGACCAGTCGGGTCGATACGTTCTCCCCCACTTAAACATATGTTCGTCGTCAAATGTGCCAAGAGTGTTCCAAGGCCATTAATTCCCTCAGTAATCTTACCATTAACATCCCCAAGGGTGATCCCACATCACCTTATTTCATATAAGCCTAAAAACATAACATAACTGAAGATCCTCACTTCATCCTTAGCCCATAAACCTTGGTACACAATTTCTAACATCTGGAATTCCTTACAAGACCCAAATCTCGCATATATATATATATATATATATATATATATATATATATATATATTTATTGTATAAGTCTGCACAAGTTGTATCAAGCATAACCATAACCTAATATGTAATCACATGATATACCACATAACTCGCATACTCATAACAATAATTTCCGATCACAGTAGCTGCTAAAAACAAACTTGATACTGATAAAATCCCTATATCACATAAAACCACGTTCAAAACCTGCGTACACTGCCAGCGATGAAAGAAACACGCAGAAACTCACAACCACTCATCGGACTAACAAGTTATGGAGCCCTCTCTCTTGTCCGATCAAAACCAAGGCCAAATTCTAAGCCGGCTTTGAATATGATTATTCCAAACATAACATAATCTAATATGATAGTATCCATTCTAGGTCCAATGAACTTATATGCCACAGTAATACAACCTAAAGCCACAAACCGTGCAATCCACACACTAATAAGCAATAATTCAAATGTATTCAAAATGGAAAATGACTTAAATGAGAGAACCGCCCCGCAAGCTCAACAAATACAACCTCAAACGGAAAGCGAGGAACTTATCACACATATTAGAAACAAGACACACAAATCTATCACAAAGGATCATATCCCAACATAATCCTCCTGCAATGTGTGATCCATCCAAACACCGGTCAATATGAAATACCTCAAGCCACAATGCTCAATGAAATCAACAACCACACGCAATTGGACATCAAGCACATGAAGTGTATGACCATAACCATGGAGAAGCAACTAACACAATATAGCACAGCTTGGAAAGACCATAACCAAGGCGCAATCAACCATTCGATGCCCTAATAAACATCTCGCTTGAATTCTACTACAAGGCCTAGACAGAACCGCATCGCGTATGCATATAACCAACAATTCACAACCCCTCATAACATAGAGGAGTATCACATAGAACCTAACAGAACACTAACAAGTTCAACTCTAACCGAATGACAAACTCCTCAACACTATCAGTTTTGAGTCAACAAATCTAATCCGGTGTAGAGTACACATCCTCCTTCGCCTACCAATGGGCCCCAAAATCAACTCCGGTCATCCCCAAATGGATAAATAGCCCTCCAAAATTCCAGAATGATCTAACCATGACAGGTACCACCATCTGGCTAGCTTTGGCCACATCTTCACAATCCGCTACCCTAAAACAATCTGCTTTCGAGAACTCCCAGTCTCCAAATCCATAAAACACATGAACAATTATAGAAGATCCTAATTCCACCACTCAATTGAATAACACATCTCTTATACACAATCATCCAACAATAAATACTTCTATAACTCCCCCGCTCCACATGGAAAAATTTGAACATCCATTTTCGCTCAACCAGGCGAGTACCGCAATACTAATGAATCATCTATAAGTCAAAACACAGTGCACTTTCTAAAATGTGCACCTTTCTCAGGCAATACCAAGTAGTAATAACATTCATCTAATCATTTGAAACCGTCCATGCTATCAAAGAATTCATGACCTTCCTTTCAAAACTGAGCCGCCACCTTGTACATGCAAATTCCAAGCCCACACAACGCACCGCATCTATCATGTCACCGAATGAAAATGCGAGAACCCCATTATCCACTCTTGGTCATAAGAAGAATACACACTCGATCAGTCGGAAAACCTTCCACTTGATCCCATCCAGGAGAAGATCACAATGCACAACCAAACTCCCCTTGCCTGTAGAAAATATCCATCTGAAGCCGTGGTAGAAATTAACGAGAACGCTTTGAAACTCATCTGCACGTAACCAAGCCATCAGAACTGAATCCCTCTAACTCAACCAAGTCTCATAGATTTCCAAACCCAAGAGTATTGCATCAAAACATCTGTAGAGACTCACCACATAATAAGTACCCAAAGAACCTATCATATCCATCACTGTGCTAATCTAACCTACCACCATACCATCTTATTTTTCTAAGTTTCTTCTGAAATTACCTTCATGTTAACACTTATTCTTGCCATAATACCATGATCCTCACCCAAAAATCACCACACGAGATCCTACCATAAAACCATACTGCTTGAGGCCCGTTAGCAGTTGTATTCCCTCTTAAGAACCCAAAAGTACCACAACTAAGACACCTATTCTGAGGAGGTATTCTATGAATTTAAAGTTGTTCATTTTACCTTTTTGATACTGAAATATAAATCAACAGTGATACATAAATACCATAAGTCTCACCACTATCCAGTGCAAATCTCAGATATGAGCCTTATACAAATCAGGGGAAATCCTCCAAATGCCACATATGAATATTGAACTCTTTAGAACTTTCTTGAGAGCTATCATCTATGCTCAAATCTCGATTGCTCCGCCCAAACGGGCCGAACAACTTCTGCCCTTTAGCATAATAACATCCAAAGGAGTAATACACACTCCTAAGCTACTGAGTGAATCCCTTTTCTTAGTACGTTACATCCATTGCGCATAACAAACCCAAATCATTCCAAGACTTCCATATATCCATAAGGTGTAATACCTCATGCATTCAGATTTTTCCTTGCTTAAGTCATCCTCAAAACCAACCTGCAAGTCATAACTGATTCATAAATATGCCTCAAATAAAAAACGGTGCAACACATAACCGTGCAATCAAATCTTTGATAGAAAAGTCCACCACTTGGCTCAGAGACTTGGAACAAAACATCAGAGAACTCACAATACCCATACTCTATTACCGCCGTAATTTCGCACTGAAATTCAACTAAATCTTCATAAACCCACGTAGCACTAATCATAAAAATACCTCAAATCATTTGGTAAACTCACATTCCTTATTACAATCAAGACAACTCCCTCAATTGATCCAAACACAATTTGCAAAACATATAACCCACCGGTAGAAAGAAACTCTCCACATAACATCATAAGGGTCACACATTCGTATATTACCCTGCAGGTATAACCCACATACTTAGCCTCAACCCGACATCTCTCACTACCCTTTCATGGCCATAACTACTGCGCAATCAATTTTTTCCTGAGTCTGAACTCATCAATAAAACATGAGAATTTACTTCTTCCCACAAGTAAACAACATGAAAGATCCCTCAACATGGTCGTAATTCGAGACTGTACAATACATCAAGACATAATTCAAGCATCCAATAGTCGTTTTTACATCCCAAGAAACCCTTCTGGCAACATCAAAGCCATATAAAGACATCTCCCAGTCACATGATACACATCATAGAGTTATCCAACCACTCATCAAGCCGCCAGTCCCATTCGTAGGGATACCACCATACATAGAATTCCAAGCGCACATACTCACACAACTGAAACCACCAAGCCCAAGCTTCAGCCAATACTTGGCCTCAAGTCTTCCAAACTGGCCCAACTCCAAAACACAAAAAATGCATCTCACTCCTCATCCATGGAATCGCAAGCCGTCGTTGCACAAATAATTTTGAACGCTCGTATACACATACGAGTGAGTGGAAGGAATTCAAAGGGATACGCTTCAAGCTGAATCAATGACGTACGATAAGGAAAGAAAGAAGGGAAGTTTATCCTAAATGCCTCGAAGATAGGTATAGATGTCATCATACCGATCTGCAAGACTCTACTAGACACTTGTTCATGACTTGTAGAATCTATAAACCAAGAGCTCTGATATCAACTTGTCACGAACCAAAATCTAACTAGTTGTGATGGCATCTATCCCAACCAGCTAGGTAAGCCAATTAACGATAATACAACTCAAAATGAGATTTACTAAGAAAATAATTGATGAAATAATTGAACCTTTATACAAAAATCCCCAAGTGCTGGTAGTACAAATCAAGAGCCTCTAAGACTAATAATTTTACATAGCTGGTATAAACATAAATACATCATCTATTCGAAATATATATAAACAGATTTATAAATCTAAAGCTACCAAGAACAAGAGGCAGCTATAATCGTGACATATGTACATCTTCAATGCTAGCTCCCTCCATACAAAACAACAACAACTCCAAAATCTACACACAAGGTGCAGAAGTAAAATATGAGTACAATTGACCCCAAGTACTCAATAAGTAACAAACCTAACCTTAGATTGATAGTAGTGCTGAGCTCGGAAAAATTGTCGGGGTCCAAAACCAGTAGTCGAAAATAACTTGTAATAATATAATGAAAGCAATATGTGTAGTACTCAAAAGATCTGATGCTCAGCTCATTCACATTTATAGAAGAATAGACATGTTTTTGAGGTATAACAGAAAAACCCAAATCTTTCACCAGAATTACCCAAATATGAGTATATTAGAAAATTGTGATTTTTTCCAAACGTTCAACAATAGATAAGATATTTCATTATCATATAACATGACTAAAATACATCTCTATAATTACATGTCAATATGTTAGTCAAGTTGTCAATTATCATATATCGTCTAGCATGGGGAATATACCTCTCAATGTCTACATGTCAAATCACGAATGTCATAATATCATATAACATGAGGAAAATGCATCTATATGCCTATATACCAAGTATGCATGTCACATGTCTGGGTACTCTCACCCTAAAAGACACTCAAGCTGCCTGTATCAAACGCTCACTCATCATACCCAATCACTCAGCGCACAACGGTACCTACACTCACTGCATGTATGTCAGACTTCGGAGGGGCGGATGCTACCCAATCACTAATATAAAGGCAATATGGCATACTGCGACGTGCAACCGATCCTATAATAAATCAATAAAGCCTGCTGCGGAATGCAACCCAATCCATAAATGAGTCAATCAGGCATGTTGCAGCGTGTAACCCGATCCCATTAATAGCTAATAAGGCATGTTGTAGCTTGCAGTACGATCCCATAAATAGCCAATAAGGTCTGCTACGACTTGCAGCTCGATCCCATAAATAGCCAATAAGGCCTTTTGCGGTATTCAGCTTGATCCCATAAATATCACTCACCATCCAGCTCTCGGGTCCTAACTCAATCATCGATGTCTCAAGTCTCAATGGCTCACACTCTCATACCACTCAGCCCAAACAATAATAACATGTGATGTAACAGTAAATTATGAACAAAGATTAAGATTTGATATGCAAGTGATGGATCGTGACTTAGTATATAATTACATTTGGAGCAGATAAGTTAAAACAACAAAGATAGCCTTATTAGGTCTCAACTGAATAATCGCATAGCCTGAACATGATTTCTAACAAGATTCACAGCTCATATAATCAATCAAGTAGCGAGAACATGGATGTAACAAGATGTAATAGCAAAACAAGTCCGGTTATAGTCTAATAGTCAACTAGAATCATGATTTCCTTGGTGCACGCCCACACACTCGTCTCCTAGCATGTGTTTCACCTCAATACATCTCTTATAACATAGTTTCGACGGTTAAGTACACTCAAATCCAAGTTTAGATATGTTACTTACCTCAAACAAGCCAAATTCAATCTTAAGCAAGCCAAACAATACTCTAGAAATACCATCCCGCGCGTAACAACTACGGCTCAAAACTAACCAAAAGAACCTCAAATACATCAACCAAAGCCTAGGAAAACAATCTCAATCGATAAAGGTAAATTTTGAATCAATAACTCAAAGACAACCAATAAAGTCAAACACGGGCCTTCACGTCGGAACCTAATAAACCTTAAAAATTCTGATAATCCATTCAACTATGAGTCCAACCATACTAATTTCACTCAAATCCGACCCCGAATCAATGTTCAAAACTCAAAAATTCACTTTTGGAAAGTTTAGACAAAACCCCCCAATTTCTCATTTAAAATCATCAATCAAATACCAAAAATGAAGATATATTCATGAAATATAATCATAATCGAGTAGAAAATACTTAGTCCAATCCATGCGCTGAAAATGACCTCCAAAATCACCAAATTCTTAGATCCATAGCTCCAAATATGATACAATAACTTAAAGGTCTGAAATAGAGAACTTATATGTACTGCCCAGTGGTACTCTACGCGATCGCGGTAGTACCCTCGCAATCGCGATGCACAAATATACGCTGCCAAAATTAACTCTACGCATTCGCAACACAAGTCTCGCGAACGCAATAAAAAATGCTAACAGAACTACGCGAACATGGGAGCATTGTTATGAACGCGTACAAGAAACCATCGATTGCCCAGCTCAGCGAAAACATTACACGAACGCGTAGAAACACACATGATCGTGAAGAAGACTAATCCCCACAACCTACGAGAATGTGATCACCTAGTTGCGAACACGATGAAGTAAATCACCCAGCTCCCATAATACAATACACGATCATGGTCTCCTTTTCGTGATCGTGATGAGGAAGTGAAACACCGAAAATCAACAGAGCACAACATTGCAAAATAAGCCAAAATTTGTCTGAAACTCACCCGAGCCCCCTGAGACCTTATCAAAACATGTCAAAAAGTTCAAAAACATAACACATACATATTCAAGGCCTCAAACAATACATGACATGATCGAAACGGCGGATCGCACCTCAAATCAAACTTGATGAAATTTTGAACTTTCAACTTCCAAAACGCGTGCTGAACTATATCAAATCAACACGGACTGACCTGAAATTTTGCACATAAGTACCAAATGAAATAATGAAGCTATTCCAATTCGCGGAACCACAATCCAAACTTGATATCATGAAAGTCAACTCCCATTCAATCTTATGAGCATTCCAAACTTTCAAATTGCCAACTTTTGCCAAATAGTACTGAAACCTTCTAGAAACATCTAAATGAAGATTCGAGAATACACTCAAGTACAAAATCACCATTCCAAACAAAAGGAATCATCAAAACTCTTATCCGAGGTGAAATGCACAAAAGCAAACTTGGTAAACTCTCCCAACTTAAAATTTCCTAGTTGAGAACCATTCTTCAAAATCAATCTCGGATCACCAGAAAGTCAAAATCGATGATTCAGACAAGTCATAATATATCATATAAATCTTCTCAAGACTTCAAATAGCTGAATAGAATGCAAACGCTCAAAATGACCGGTCGGGTCCTTATAGTTGTTCTATTCAGTTCATATATTAGCTCTGTTCATGTGTTGTCCAAAGAAGAGACATTGGGAGGAAGCATTGCGTGTACTAGGATATTTAAAGGGAAATCCGGGTTAAGGAATTTTCTTACGAACTAATAGCAATTTTCTCTTACATTCATATTGTGATTCTGACTATGCAAGTTGTTTAATGACACGACGTTCTTTAACTGGTTATTTTATTCTACTAAAAAATTCACCTTTCTCTTGGAAAACCAAGATGAAACATACTTTCTCTCGCTCCTCCGACAAAGGAGAATATCATTCTATAGCAACAACGGTGTGTGAGTTGAAATGGCTAAAGACTATGTTATGATCCTTAGGTGTCTTTCACAAGGATCCTGTTCATTTGTATTATGATAGTCAAGATGCTCTACATATGTATGCAAATTCAGTTTTCCATGAGCTTACTAAGCATATTAAGGTTTATTATCACTTCGTACGTGATGAAATATTAGTTGGTCACATTGTTGCATCTCATGGGCGCACTTCTGAAAACCTAGTAGACACATTTACTAAATCACTTGGGAAAAAACAATTTTTGTACCTACTTCGCAAGTTGGGTATTCACGATCTTCATGCTCCAACTTGAGGGGGAGTATTAGGAGATATAACATAGCTATAAATATGATGTACTATTGTTTTTGTGTTTATTTTAGGAAGTTGTATATATGTTTAGGAGACTATAGTGGTGGTTGCCTAATTTTATATGATACATTTCTTAGTTAACAAGATATAGGTTTTGTATATATTAGCTCCAATTTATTCAATAAAGCATCATTTTGCTTTCTACATCAATGTTTCCCTAATTAAGACTCTCTATATGTGCTCTTACTATTTATGAATTGTGGGGATGCTTGGTTTAGGTTTGGATGGGTTCGGATTGAAATCGGAACACTCAATTCCTAAATAGTGGCATAAGATGGCCAAGTTTGAATTGAGTTAACATTTTGAGTAAACAACCTCGGGACCCAGATTTGATAGTTCTAATAAGTTTGTATGATGATTTTGGACTTGGGCGTGTGTGCGGGTCGGGTTTCCGGTTATCCAGGAGCGTTTCGACGCTTAATGTTGAAAGTTAACTCATGGAAGGTTTTCTAGTTCTTTAAATTTGGTTTGGAGTAGACTTTGGTGTTATCAAATTCTGTTTGGGATTCCAAGCCAAAGAATAGATCCGTATGATGATTTATGACTTGTACGCAAAATTTGGTTTCATTCTGAGTTATCTAAGTATGGTTCGACGCATTCAGAGTTAGCTGAAAAGTTTGAAGTTCATAAGTTTATTCAATATGGTTTTGGGGTGCGATTCTTGGTTCCGATGTAGTTTTATGTGTTCTGAGGTTTTGAGCGGGTGTGTATTATGTTTATAGACTTGTTTGTGCAATTGGACAGGGCCCCGGGTGGTTTGGGTGTATTTCGGATTGCCTGGAGCTAAGTAGGAATCACCAGAAGTTGATGTTTTGGTTTCCTTCTTCACAAACGCGGAGAAGGAGTCACGCTCGCGATGAAGGAATGGGGTTGGGTGACATTGTTTCCCACGCATTCACGAGAAGGGACTGCATTCGCGATTCTCTAGTCCACCAGCCTTCGATTTGCGAAGTGTGAGGCCATATGGGGTGGGGGTCAGTCGATGGCCTTTGTGTTTGCATTGAGGATGTCGGGTTCGCGATGGGTAGGTCAGCTAAGCATTCCCGTTCGTGAAGGGCATTTTTCCTGGGATCGGCATTTTTCCTTCACGATCGCGATCGCGAAGAAGGAATCACTAGGAAGAAAACATTTTAAAGACGGGACTTAGGCTTATTTTTCTCATTTCTCACTTGTGTGGTCCGAATTTGGAGCTTTTTGGAGAGGGGTTTCCATCAAGCATTATAAGGTGAATAATTTCTACCTAATCTGAGTTAAATACATAGATTATAATGAGTAAAATGTGGAAATTTTAGGATTTTGTTGAAAAACCTAGGTGGTGGGTTTAAGGTTTCACATTCTTATGCTTTGATGATCTGACAAATTTCCTGTCTAAAACCAGATAAAGGACCTGATGTATACTCGGTACAATTCTTTAGCAATGGACTTAAGCTAATATGAGCTGTGTGACTTTGGATACATAAGAACCAATTCAGGGACTAGGTCCACTAGTGTTTCCCTGATAGAAGTACAAAGTCAACTCTACATCTTGAAAGTGACTACCTACAACTGTGCACACTACAGTGCAGAAACAGTGCAACAGTCACTTACCATTCGGAAGGGCCTTGTACCAACCAAGTGTGGACATCATCCTTGGGATGTCATTGAAGTATAATAACAAGGAGTATGGAAACAAAACATTCACTTGAACATTCAGTGATATTCCCTCAAGTATTAAAGACCTCATCCAGCATTGAAGTCACAAGTGTGACAAGAACAAGAGTACAACTCCACTACGGACCAGTTCTATTATGAGTTTATGTATGTCCTTAGTTGAGTTGTAATCATTTATTAGTTCTTCATTGAAATTCCTACCTTGATTTCTTGGAAGCTCTGTTTTAGGAAACTCAAAAACATAAACATGCTAAGTTTGTGTTGTGACTAGAGTTAGTCATAGGTTGAAGTCTTTGTAACTAGTGAGTTGCAAAGTGGCTTGTAGAAGGTGTATTACAAGTTAGTGAGGTTGAAGTCTTTATAATAGAGTCGTTACAAAGTGGCTTGTAACAAGAGCATTGCAAGTTAGTGAAGTTGAAATCCTACCAGTGTAGGTCGTGGTTTTTGTCCCCTTGAGTTGGGATTTTTCCACGTAAAAATCCTGTGTCTTATTTACTTACTGTTTTATTAGTTAGTACTGTGGGAACTGATATAGGACCAGGTCTCTATACAGTTTGGTGGACTCATATAAATTATCAATTGGTATCAGAGCAGGTTCTTTCTAAAAAGTTAACACCCAGAAAGGATCTCCATGGCAGCTCCACCAAACTTCGTGGAAGGACAATTAACCTAAAGGCTCCTAGATTCAATGGTCAGTATTATGGTTGGTGGAAGACTCATATGCATGATTTTATAATGGTAGAAGTCTCCTAGCTATGGGACGTCATCTATGACGGTCCATATGTTACAATGAAGAAGGTAGGAGAATCTGGAGTGATGGTGCCAAAAACAAGGAAGGAATATAACGATGTCGACAGAAAAGCTGTTGAAAAGAATTTTCGTGCTAAAAAGATCATGGCGTGTGGTATAGGACCTGATGATTACAATAGAATCTCAGCTTGTCAAACTGCCAAGGTGATTTGGGAAGCATTGCAAACGGCACATGAAGGAACTACTCAGGTGAAACAGTCCAAGATCGACATGCTCACCACTGAGTATTAGCTTTTCAGGATGAAAGATGATGAGTCTATACAAGATATGCACACAAGATTCACCTCTATCATAAACGAGGTTCATTCACTTTGAGAAATCATTCCTACAACAAGCTCGTGAGGAAGGTTCGTAGCGTTTTACCCAGCTTATGGGAGAGGAAAGTGAACGATATCACTGAAGCCAAAGATCTACAAACGCTAACTATGGATGAGCTGGTTGGAAATTTGAAGACATACGAGATGAAGAGAAAGACAGTGAAAGAATAGAACCAAAGAAGGAGAAGAACCTGGTACTCAAGGCTGAAAACAATGACTCAAGTGAGGAAGATAGTTATATGGCCTATCTTACTAAAAGGTTTCAAAAGATGGTTCGAAGAAATGGTGGAATACCAAAGAGAGGAAGCTCTAGTAAGCCAAGGAACTATGATCTCTGTCACAAACGCGGAAAGACATGACACTTCATCAAAGACTGTCCATTTCTAAAGCAGGAGCATTTTAAGCATAAATCTGAGAAAGTAGCGAAAAGGAACCCGGTTCCTGACAAACGCTTCAAATGAAAAAGTACAGTTGACAACATTGGGAAGCAAGATCTTGCTGCACGGGGAGACTCCTCCAGTGAATCAGAAGAAGAAACGGATGTAGGAGACAGCTCCATGATGGCATTGGAAAATGGAGCAAAGGAATATGACTCATTGTTTGTATTGATGGCTCAGTCTGATGATGATGAAGATGATGATAATGATGAGGTAAATTTCAGGGATGTTCAGAGTAATCTGAAATCCTACTCTCCTAAGAAACTGATGTCATTAACTAATGGTTTAATTGATGCATATCATAGTCTTGTTAATGATAAGGATGCATGGACCATAGAGTTAAAAGATGATGAAAAATCCGGAGATGACTTGGTGGTCTGTGTGGTTGATTTAAAGGAAACCATTGACAATCTTGAAAAAGAAAAAGAAGCTCCAACTGGAAAGATCAATAGTGTAGAATATGAGAGAGATGATAAGATGGTAGTGGTTGTTTACTTGAAGGAAACCATAGAAAACCTTAGCAAAGAAAGAATACCCAAGCAGAAAAAGTTGCAGCGACTGAGCAAGAGAGGGATGATTTTTTGGTGGTAATCACAGAATTAGAGGAAACAATTTAGGGACTTAAATCAGAACATAGGCCTGTAAGCATTGAGAAAGGGAAGGAAGTAGCAAGTAAGGCAAACATTAAGCTTGAAAAGGAATTAAATGATGTGAAAACTAGTCTATGTGGTGAGCTTGAGCAAAATAGGCAACTTCAAGCAGAATTGGAGAAAGTAAAAAATGATCTTGAGAAATCTCTCAAGTGGACCCGGTCCTCAGAAGCTGTTACTGCCATGTACTTTAATAATAGTGGAAACAGGCAGGGAATAGGATTCCAAAAGGAGAAAAATCCTTACCACCCTCACAGCAAGTACGTTACTG
Organism: Nicotiana undulata; assembly: GCA_005239495.1. NCBI lineage: Eukaryota > Viridiplantae > Streptophyta > Magnoliopsida > Solanales > Solanaceae > Nicotiana > Nicotiana undulata. The sequence continues at coordinate 33,216 of ML241645.1, read as the reverse complement.
TACCTGATAACTGGCTTTCTACCCACAGTGGGAACAACGGGCACTTCAAAGAAAATTGCCAAGCCAAAGTTCAATCTGTTCAGAAAAACAAAGTTTTTGCTGAAAAGGTGACTACTAAGAAGGGACCAGGTGCCACGCGCAAAAAACGTAGTTTACCTTCTTAGACTAGAAAATCTCTTATTCATCATTTTCCTTATTACAAGGGACCCAAACTGGTTTGGGTTCCTAAATCTAACAATGGATTTACTTGTGTAGGGAACAGTGAGAGAAAGCAGCCTACAATGGATCATGGACAGTGGATTCTTGAAGCACATGACAGGGAACACCATGGATTTTCTATCACTGAAAGCCCTGCAAGGAGGGAATGTATTTGGAAATAGAAAAAGGGTACATTCTCGGTGTTGGAAATGTTGGAAAGTCTCTTTCACACTCAATTGAGAATGTGTACTATGTGGACGGTCTGAAGTACAGTCTCTTGAGAGTCTCTCAAATTTGTGATAAATGGAACAAAGTAGAGTTCTTTTCTAAAGTGTGCACAGTTACCAATTTGGTAACTGGTGAAGTAGTTCTAATAGCCAAATATTACAAGAACATCTATGTTGCTGATTTTGAGTCTTTACAAGCTGGTGATATGAGCTGCCTGGAGGCAGTTGATGATGATGCACAATTGTGGCATAGAAGATTGGGGCATTCCAGGTTTTCACTTTTGAATAAGCTGATACAGAAGGACCTGGTTCGCGGTATGCCAAATTCAAAGTTTAAGGAGCTTAGACTGTGAGATGCAGGTGTTAGAGGAAAACATGTGAAATCATCCTTTAAGCCTAAGAAAGATGTCAACACATCAACGCCACTCGAACTCCTCCATATGGATCTATGTGGTCCTATGAGAATACCAAACATGGGTGGAAAGAGATATATCTTTGTGATTGTAGATGACTATTCAAGGTTCACTTGGACACTAATTCTTAGAACAAAAGATGAGACTTTTGAAATATTTGTGGCCTTTGTTAAGAAAATCCAAGTGAATATGGAACTAAATGTTGCCTGTATCAGATCTGACCATGGGACATAAATCAACAATGCCAAGTTTGATGAGTTCTGCAGTGAAAACGGGATTACTCTGTAATGATCCAGCCGATCGTTTTACGTATTAGGATCCCATTCCTTTAAATGAAACCTTCCATAGAGGCTATTCTTGCTTTATGACTTGCGGGAGCGGGTGGTTCCGGATTGGGGAAAGGTTTGGGTGGTTTAGGAACACTTGGTTCCTTAAGGTTGGCCTATTTGGCCAAGTTTGACTTCGGTCAATATTTTGAGCAAATGACCTCGAAATCGAGTTTTGACAGCTCCAGTAGCTTTGTATGATGATTTCGGACTTGTGTGTGTGTTCGGCTTGGGTTTTCGATGACCCGGGAGCATTTCGGCGCCCAAAATGGAAATCAGGATTTCCTTATATTTGAAATTTGGCTTGGGACGTGATTTTATGCTATCGAGGTCCGAATAGAATTTCAAGAACGAGAATAGTTCCGTATAGTCATTTATGACTTGTCTGCAAAATTTGAAGTCATTCCGAGTAGTATAGACCCGTTCTAGAATTCTTAAGTTCTTAAGTGGATTAAATTTGGTTTTGGGGTTGAATTTTGAGTTTCGTTGTTGTTTTTCATGTTCTGGAAGTTCGAGCGAGTCCCTATCATGAATACATAATTGTCGGTGCTTTTGGACGGGGTCCCGAGGGGCTCGAGTGTGTTTTAGTCCCCTGAGAGCTAAGTTAGAAAAATCAGAAATTCTGCTATCTAGTTGACTTCTCTGCGATATCAGAAGGTGGGTTGCAATCGCGGAGAAGGATTTTGCTGGGTTGTTGATTGTTATCTGCGATCGCAGCCTCCCCTTTGCGGTCACAGAGGTCTGGGTTCCACACCTTCGCGATCACAGCCTTTTCTCGCGAGCGCATTGAGTCGCATCTAGGCCGGGTGAGTTTGTTCTTCTCGATCGCAGAGGTCAGGCCAGTTGGCCTTCGCGATCGCAGGACACCTATGCGATTGCATAGTGTCGAGTCTGGAGGCCGTGCACTTTGTTCTTCGCGATCGCAGGACCTTTGCCGCGATCGCACAGGTCAGGCAAGTTGGTCTTCGCAATCGCAGGCCTTAGGTCGTGATCGCATAGAAGCATTATCTGGGCAGTTTAATTAAATACGGGAGTTCGCAATTTTCCACCATTCCCACCTTCTTCCTTGAGCTTTTGGAGACATTTCAAGAGAGCTATTCCATCATTGTTGTCAAGGTAAGTAAAACTCCATAATTTTTCTAGCTTTAACATCAATTCCTAGTTAAATCCCCCCTTCTAAATCCTAAAATTTATGAAGTTGGGTTGTAATTTAGGGATTTTGGGAATCTTATGAATTATCCATTTTATCCATGAATTCTATCAAGAACATGCATAATTATGATCCTTAGACTCCGGGTAATTGATTCCTTCAAGAATTTTCGAAATCCGAACGTGTGGGCCCGGGGTCAAAATTCTGAAAACTGTCAAGGATGCTTAATTTTGGGATTTCTTGTTAATTCTCCTTCTTGGAACTGAAATTGATTCAATTATACCATGTTTGGCTAGTTACGAGTCGTCGAGAGTAGATTTCGGAGATTCGGGCACATCCTTGATCCGAGGGGTGATATCGTCACGAGGTGAGTCTCCTTTCTAACCTTGTAAGAGGGAATTGTCCCCATAGGTGTTATATGTGTTGTATGTTTGTGTTTGGGGGCTACGTGTGTACCACGTGATGAGAGTTCGTACGTAGCGACCACTATTGTCACGTCCGGGTAGCTTAGGACGACAGCATGCCATGTATTCCGCATTAAATGAACTATATGCTTAGATTCATGCTTTTATATACGTTGTTGTTTTCCCTGAGATTTCATTTACTTAAATAATTGGAAAGCATTATGGTGAAATGAACTTTACATTCTGTGTGCGCATGTTGTCGCTTCATAATTTACATCCCGCGAGTGATATGTAATTTCCTTCACTCTTATGGGAGCGGGCCGTACGCCACGTCAGATTTATAGTGCACTCTTGGTACGGGCCGGTCGATCCCCGACAGTGCAACGGGATTTAATTAAGAATGCACTTTTGGTACGGGCTGGTCGATCCTCGGCAGTGTATGGACGAAGTTAAACTATGATATGATATGATTACATTGATAGACACACTCTTGGTACGGGCCGGTCGATCCCCGGCAGTGCGTAGGCAGGATTTTTATTAAGCATGCACTCTTGGTACGGGCTGGTCGATCCCCGGCAGTGCATAGCTATTCTTCCTCATGACTCCGGCCGGTTGTCTTACTCTTGTGTGCGCATGACTGTTTGGTACCGTTTTCCTGATTTGTGATTTGACAGATGTTTGGGAAGAGGGACAGGTAAGTTGTTATTGCTTTCAATATTTATTTGGAAACTCTGTATTCTCTTTGCAACTATGGTGCACTGTTTACATGTCTACTGCTTTCCTTATATCTTGTTTATACTATCATTGTTGGACCTTAGTGAGTATCGAGTCGACCTCTCGTCACTACTTCTTCGAGATTAGACGGGATACTCACTGGGTACATATTTATTTATGTATTCATGATGCACTTTCTACTCTTCTGTACTTGACTGTACAGGTCCGGAGGCTGGTATACCTGATTATCAGGCCGGTGCTAGGTATTGATCGCGTGACTATACTTCACGGTGAGCTTCTCTTCCTGGCGACTTCCTGGAAGCACCTTGGAGTTTCTTTTGTCATATTCTCTGTCTATTTCATTCAGACTAAGGCTCTGAATATATTTTAGACATTGTATATTCAGTAGTTACCCGTGACACTAGTTCTTGGCACACACGTAGTTTGTATTTTGGGTTTGGGTTGTGTATCTATATATGTGCTTCGGTTTGGCCTTGTGCCTTTATACTTTCATGATTTTTAATGTCGTATCATGCTAGAACTATGTTAATTGTTTAAAATTGGTAATTTCCGACATGTTTATATCAGACGGGCAAGGGGATAACATCTAGTGTCTTCTCTATTGGCTTGTCTAACCCCGTTGTTAGGCGCCATCATGACCTGAATTAGGATTTGGGTCGTGACAACGTGGTATCAGATCGTCTAGGTTCACGTAGTCTCACGAGTCACGGGCAAATCCAGTAGAGTCTTGCGGATCGGTACGGAGACGTCTGTACTAATCTTCAGGAGGCTATAGGGTGTTAAGAAACTCTTCCTTGTTCAGATCCTATCGTGCAATTTATGATGTACTCAAATTGATCTTCTACTCTCTCACAGATGGTGAGGACGCGTGCTTCTCATGTTCCTGATCCAGGGGAGGCCGCTACCCCCGCCGCTCGAGGTCGTGGTAGGGGCAGGGGTAGGGCTCCTGTTCGAGGTAGGGGACAAGGGCGTCCCAGAGCTATACCTGTTGCACATCTTGAGGATCCTATTATCGAGGAGCAGGATGAGTTGCCTCCAGTTGCTCTTGCTCCAGCGGATTTTATGACGGTGCTAGACTTCCAGGAGGTCATGGGCTGCATGTTGAGATTTATGGACACGATGTCCCAGGCAGGCATACTTCTAGCAGACCCTGCTACTTCCCAGGCGGTAGGGGGAGTTCTGACCCCTACCGCTCAGGCCACTAGACAGGCAGCAACACATCACACTCCGGGTACACCACCCGTGATTGGGGTTCAGCCTGTGATGGTAGCACCAGAGCCCAAGCTAGTTGCAGAGGGTGACCAGCAGAAGATGCTTGATAGATGGACCCGACTTCGCCCTCCAGTATTCAGGGGTGAGCGGGGAGAGGATGCCCAGGACTTCATAGACAGGTGCAGGGACAGACTGCACAACATGAGGAAATTAGAGTCACATGGCATAGACTTCACCACATTTCATCTTGAGGGTAGAGCTCGTTGCTGGTGGCAGTCGTATGTTCTTAGCAGGCCCACGGATTCTCTTCCCGTCACTTGGAGTCAATTCACCCAGCTATTTCTGGACCGATACATTTCGTCGTCCGAGAGAGAGGAGCTTCGGGGTCAGTTTGAGAGGTTGGAGCAGGGGAAGATGTTTGTGACAGATTATGAGGCGAGGTTTTCAGAGTTATCTCACCATGCTCTTATGATATTTCCCACTGATGCCGAGAGGGTGCGGCGATTCGTGGCAAGTGTACATCCGGGTATCAGGACCTCCATGGCTAGAGAGGTAGAGATGGGTACCCCATACCAGCTTGTAGTTGAGATAGCTCGACGGATTGAGGGTTACCGTACGAGGAGCAGGGAACAGGGTCAGCCAGGTCAGCAGGGTCAGCGGGACAAGACGGCTAGGTTGACAGGTGACTTCAGGGGTGCTCCAGCTAGGGGAAGAGATCAGTTCGGAGGCGGCCAGCTCAGTAGGCCTTCATATTCAGCACCTCCACTACCTCCCAGGGGTATTTTAGCGAGGCCTCAGTTTAGTGCCATGCCGGAGCGCTCTTGCCATCCACCAGCCATCCAAGGTGCACCCAGCGGTTACTCCAACCGTCAGAGATCCTCCGGTTCCTATTTCAGCGCCTTGTCAGATGATTCTTACCGCCCTCCAGCTATTCAGGGTTCTTCTTTTTCGGGACAGCAGACTATGGCACCTAGAGGTTGTTTCGAGTGTGGGGCGCTGGACCATATGATCAGGAAGTGTCCTAGGTATCGGGGCAAGGCCGTGCAGCAGAGTCACCAGCCTATAATTTTAGTACCTGCAGTTCGACCACCTAGGGGTGGGGATCAGGTTGGCAGGGGCCGTTCTAGAGGGGGAGGCCAGTCAAGAGGGGGTCATTCAGCTCCAGCTCGCCCTGAGGGAGCTCAGTCTTCAGGTTCTGCAGCCAGATTCTATGTTATTCCGTCCATATCAAACGCAGTGGCCTCAGACACCATGATTACAGGTATTATTTCAGTCTGTGGTAGGGAGGCTTCAGTGTTATTTGATCCAGGGTCTACGTATTCATATATCTCAGCATTGTTTGCTCATTTTCTGGATGTTACTCGTGAGACCTTGGGTTCTCCTTTGTATGTGTCCACTCCTGTGGGCGATTCTGTGGTGGTAGACCGGGTCTACCGATCTTGTATGATTACCTTTTGTGGACTTGAGACTAGAGTCGACCTGTTATTGCTTGATATGGTTGATTTCGAGGTTATTTTGGGCATGGATTGGCTATCTCCTTGTCATGCTGTGTTGGATTGCCATGCTAACACAGTTACATTATCCATGCCTGAGTCGTCGAGGTTAGAATGGAGGGGTTCTTCAGTTAGTGCATTCAGCCCGGTCATTTCGTATATGAAGGCTCGGCACATGGTTGGGAAGGGTTGCTTAGCTTATCTTGCTTTTGTGCGGGACGCCACCGCCGAGTCTCCTACCATTGATTCAGTTCCTGTTGTTCGAAAGTTCCCGGATGTGTTTCCTTCAGATCTTCCAGGCATGCCTCCAGATCGAGATATAGACTTCTGCATTGATTTGGCTCCAGATACTCAGCCTATTTCTATTCCCCCTTAACGTATGGCTCCTAAGAAGCTAAAGGAAATGAAGGAGCAGCTTGAGGAGTTGTTGGCAAAGGGGTTCATCAGACGGAGTGTGTCACCGTGGGGTTCTCCAGTCTTATTTGTGAATAAGAAGGATGTGTCTATGCGGATGTGCATCGACTATCGTCAGCTAAATAAAGTGACCATCAAGAATAAGTATCCTTTGCCGCGAATTGATTATTTGTTTAACCAGTTGCAGGGTGATCGTTTGTTTTCTAAGATTGATCTGAGATCGGGTTCTCACCAGTTGAAGATTCGGGCTTCTGATGTTCCGAAGACGGCATTTCACACCAGATATGGCCATTATGAGTTCTTAGTGATGTCCTTTGGCTTGACCAATGCCCCAACATCATTTATGGACTTGATGAATAGGGTGTTCAGGCCGTTTATCGACTCTTTCGTTATTGTTTTCATTGACAATATACTGATCTACTCACGGAGCCTTGGTGAGCACGAGCAGCATTTGAGAGTTGTGCTTCAGACATTGCGAGAGCAGAAGCTATATGCTAAGTTCTCCAAGTGCGAGTTCTGGTTAGAGTCTGTGGCATTTCTGGGACATGTGGTTTCCGGAGAGGGTATCAAGGTTGATCCGCAGAAGATTGAGGCAGTTCAGAGTTTGCCGCGTCCTACTTCAGCTTCAGAGATCAGGAGTTTTCTGGGTTTAGCAGGCTATTATCGTCCATTCCTGGAAGGATTCTCCTATATTGCAGCTCCACTAACTAGTTTAACTCAGAAGAATACCCTGTTTCGATTGTCAGACGATTGTGAGGCGAGCTTTCAGAAGCTCAAGGCAGCATTGACTTCAGCACCAGTTCTATCATTGCCTTCCGAGTCAGGGATGTATACTGTATATTGCGACTCTTCACGCGTCGGGTTGGGATGTGTGTTGATGCAGGATAGCAGGGTTATTGCTTATGCTTCACGATAGCTGAAGGTTCATGAGAAGAATTATCATGTACACGACTTAGAGTTTGCGGCGATTGTTCATGCTTTGAAGATTTGGTAGCACTACTTGTATGGTGTATCTTGTGAGGTCTACACTGACCACCGTAGTTTTCAATACTTGCTGAAGTAGAGGGACCTTAATTTGAGACAACATGGGTGGCTTGAGTTGTTAAAGGACTATGATCTCACTATTCTATATCACCCGGGTAAGGCGAATGTAGTAGCAGATGCTTTGAGCAGGAGGGCAGCGAGTATGGGTAGCGTGGCCTACATTGCAGCTGAGGAGAGACCTTTAGCCTTAGATATTTAGTCTTTGGCCAATCGCCTGGTGAGATTGGATCTTTCAGAGTCTCGTCTAGTTCTAGCTCATGTGGTTGCTCAGTCTTCATTGTTGAGTGAGATTAAGGCTCGACAGTTTGATGATCCATGTCTGGCAGAGCTTCGGGATACGGTGGTCTAGGGTAGAGCCAAGGAGGTTACCTTAGGTGAGGATGGTGTTCTGAGACTCCAGGGCCGATTGTGTGTTCCTGATAAAGATGTCCTGAGGGAGAGGATTCTAGCGGAGGCACACAGTTCTCGTTATTTTATTCATGCAGGAGCGACGAAGATGTATCTTTATTTGAAGCAGCATTACTGGTGGAGGCGGATGAATAAGGACATTGTTCAGTATGTGGCCAGGTGTCTTAATTGTCAGCAGGTTAAGTACGAGCACCAGAGGCCAGGAGGCTTGTTTCGTCAGATGCACATTCCTCAGTGGAAATGGGAGCGCATCACCATGGACTTCGTGGTTGGGTTGCCTCGGACTTTGCGGAAGGTTGACGCGGTTTGGGTCATTGTGGATAGATTGACCAAATCAGCGCATTTCATTCCTGTGGCTACTACTTACACTACAGAGAGGCTGGCTCAGATTTACCTACGAGAGATAGTCTGGTTGCATGGCCTGCCGGTGTCTATCATTTCAGACAGAGGTCCTCAGTTCACTTCACACTTCTGGAGAGATTTGCACAGCGACATGGGTACTCAGATAGACCTCAGTTCAGCATTTCACTCTCAGACTGATGGCAAGTCAGAGCGTACAGTTCAGATTTTGGAGGATATGCTCAGGGCTTGTGTGATTGATTTTGGAGGTCAGTGGGACCAGTTCTTGCCTTTGGCGGAGTTTGCATACAATAATAGCTATCAATCGAGCATTGAGATGGCTCCATTCGAGGCGTTATATGGTCGGCGATGTCGTTCTCCTATCGGATGGTTTGAGCCTGGCGAGGCCAAGTTATATGGCACAGATTTAGTGAGAGATGCCTTGGAGAAGGTGAAGATTATTCACGAGAGGCTCCGCACAGCTCAGTCTAGGCAGAAAAGCTACGCAGATCAGCGGGCACGTGATATAGCATTCATGGAGAAAGATAAGGTTATGTTGATGGTTTCTCCGATGAAGGGCATTATGAGATTTGGGAAGAAGGGCAAGCTGAGCCCCAGGTTTATAGGTCCTTTCGAAGTATTGAAGCGTGTCGGAGAGGTTGCTTATGAGCTTGCTTTACCCACAACCTTGTCAGGGGTTCATCCAGTCTTTCACGTATCCATGCTCCGTAGGTATCACGCCGACTTCCGCACATGGTTGATTACAGCACTATTCAGTTAGATGAGAATTTGGGCTACGAGGAGGATCTAGTTGCTATTATTGACAGGCAGGACCACCAATTGAGGTCCAAGATAGTTTTTGTGATTAAGGTTCAGTGGAGGGTCCAACCAGCCGAGAAGTCTACTTGGGAGTCCGAGGAGGACATGCGGTGCAGATATCCACAGCTATTCAGCACTCCAGGTACGATTCTAGACCCGTTCGAGGATGAATGTTTGTTTAAGAGGGGGAGAATGTAACGACCCAGCCGGTCGTTTTGCGTATTAGGATCCCGTTCCTTTAAATGAAACCTTCTGTAGCGGCTATTCGTGCTTTATGACTTGCGGGAGCGGGTGGTTTAGGATTTGGGAATGGTTTGGGTGGTTTAGGAACACTTGGTTCCTTAAGGTTGGCCTATTTGGCAGAGTTTGACTTCGGTCAACATTTTGAGCAAACGACCTCAGAATCGAGTTTTGACAGCTCCAGTAGCTCCGTATGATGATTTCGGATTTGGGCGTGTGTTCGGCTCGGGTTTTCGATGACCCGAGAGCATTTCAGCGTCCGAAATGGAAATCAGGATTTCCTTATATTTGAAATTTGGCTTGGGACGTGATTTTATGCTATCGAGGTCCGAACGGAATTTTGGGACCGGGAATAGTTCCGTATAGTCATTTATGACTTTTCTGCAAAATTTGAAGTCATTCCGAGTAGTATAGATCCATTCGGCGCAATGTAGTAAATTCTAGAATTCTTAAGTTCTTAAGTTGATTCAATTTGGTTTTGGGGTTGAATTTTGAGTTTCGTTGTTGTTTTTCAAGTTCTGGAAGTTCGAGCGAGTCCGTATCATGAATACATACTTGCTGGTGCTTTTGGACAGGGTCCCGAGGGGCTCGGGTGTGTTTTAGACCCTAGGAGCTAAGTTAGAAAAACTAGAAATTCTGCTATCTGGTTTCCTTCTCTTCGATCGCAGAAGGTGGGTTGCGATCGCGGAGAAGGATTTTGCTGGGTTGTTGATTGTTCTCTACGATCGCAGCGTCCCCTTTGTGGTCGCAGATGTCTCGGTTCCACACCTTCATGATCGCAGCCTTTTCTCGCGAGCGCATTGAGTCGCATCTGGGCCGGGTGAGTTTGTTCTTCGCGATCACAGGACCTCTGCCGCGATCGCAGAGGTCAGGCCAGTTGTCCTTCGCGATCGCAGGACACCTATGCGATCGCATATTGTCGAGTCTGGAGGCCAGGCACTTTGTTCTTCGCGATCGCAGGACCTCTTCCGCGATCGCAGAGGTCAGGCAAGATGATCTTTGCGATCGCAGGCCTCAGGTCGCGATCGCGTAGAAGCATTATCTGGGCAGTTTAATTAAATACGGGAGTTGGCCATTTTCCACCATTCCCACCTTCTTCCTTGAGCTTTTGGAGACATTTCAAGAGAGCTATTCCACCATTGTTGTCAAGGTAAGTAAAACTCCATAACTTTTCTAGCTTTAACATCAATTCCTAGTTAAATCCCCCCTTCTAAATCCTAAAATTTATGAAGTTGGGTAGTAATTTAGGGATTTTGGGAATCGTATGAATTATCCTTTTTAGCCATGAATTCTAGCAAGAACTTGCATAATTATGATCCTAGACTCCGGGTAATTGATTCCTTCAAGAATTTTTGAAATCCGAACGTGTGGGCCAGGGGTCGAAATTCTGAAAACTGTCAAGGATGCTTAATTTTGGGATTTCTTGTTAATTCTCCTTCTTGGAACTGAAATTGATTCAATTATACCATGTTTGGCTAGTTACGAGCCGTCGAGAGTAGATTTCAGAGATTCGGGCGCATCCTTGATCCGAGGGGTGATATCGTCACGAGGTGAGTCTCCTTTCTAACCTTGTAAGAGGGAATTGTAATTTACATCGCGATATGTAATTTCGTTCACTCTTATGGGAGCGGGTCGTACGCCACGGCGGATTTATAGTGCACTCTAGGTACGGGCCGGTCGATCCCCGGCAGTGCACCGGGATTTAATTAAGAATGCACTTTTGGTACGGGCCGGTCGATCCCCGGCAATGTATGGACGAATTTACACTATGATATGATATGATTACATTGATAGACGCACTCTTGGTACGTGTCGGTCGATCCCCTGAAGTGCGTAGGCAGGCTTTTTGTTAAGTTTGCACTCTTGGTACGGGCCGGTCGATCCCCAGCAGTGCATAGCTATTCCTCCTCATGAATCCCACCGGTTGTCTTACTCCTGTATGCGCATGACTGTTTGGTACCGTTTTCCTGATTTGTGATTTGACCGATATTTGGGAAGAGGGACAGGTAAGTTGTTATTGCTTTCAATATTTATTTGGAAACTCGGTATTCTCTTTGCAATTGTGGTGCACTGTTTACATGTCTATTGCTTTCCTTATATCTACTATCATTGTTGAACCTTAGTGAGTATCGAGTCGACCTCTCGTCACTACTTCTTCGAGATTAGACGGGATACTCACTGGGTACATATTTATTTATGTACTCATGCTGCACTTTCTATTCTTTTGTACTTGATTGTACAGGTCCGGAGGCTGGTATACCTGATTATCAGGTCGGTGCTAGGTATTGATCGCGTGACTATACTTCACGGTGAGCTGCTCTTCCTTGGAGCACCCTAGAGTTTCTTTTGTCATATTCTCTGTCTATTTCATTCAGACTGAGGCTCTGTATATATTTTAGACATTGTATATTCTGTAGTTGTCCGTGACACTCGTGACACTAGTTCTTGGCACACACGTAGTTTGTATTTTGGGTTTAGGTTGTTTATCTATATATGTGCTTCATTTTTGCCCTGTGCCTTTATATTTTCATTATTTTTAATGTCGTATCATGCTAGCATTATGTTAATTGTTCAAAATTGGTAATTTCCGACATGTTTAGATCAGACGGGCAAGGGGATAACATCTAGTGTCTTCTATATTGGCTTGCCTAACCCCGTTGTTGGGCGCCATCGCGACCTGAATTAGGATTGGGTCGTGACATACTCAGAACTTCTCAGCTCCAATGACTCCAATCAAAATGGAGTCGTAAAAAGGAAGAACAGAACCCTCGAACACACGGCACGAACAATGCTTATTGGCAGTGGAATTGCCCAAACATTCTGGGCAGGTGCATGATCAGATCTTTTCTGGAAAAAAACCCCTATGAGTTACTCAATGGAAGAAAGCCAAAGTTAACTCATTTGAGAACCTTTGGATACAAATGCTATATTCTCAACAATGGAAAGGATCAGCTTGGGCAAAAAGTGATGAAGGAATCTTTCTGATATACTCCTCTCAAAGAAAAGCTTACAAAGTCTACAACAAGAGGACACGGTGTGTAGAAGAAAGTGTTCATGTGATATTCAATGAGACACCTCCATCTGGCAAGGAAGGAAGTAAGGACGATCAAGACAACGAACTATTATTTGTTCCTAGGGAGATCAGTGATGTTTCAAATGGTAAAGATGATATGATGAGTCACACGATGGAAGCGGGTAAAGACATTGTAACCTCCTCTTCCAGATCTCAAGAGGAACCTGGTACCCAAATCACACCACTGAAGCTGAAGAAAGAGTTGTAAATGCAGTTAAAAGCACTCCACAGGTAGCAGAAGAAGAAGTGTAGGGAGACCATTCTGATTTATCCAGTTCTTCTACCAATCAGACTCCAGTTCCAAATTGGAAACACAAAAGCTCTCATCCACTTGATAATATAATCACCCCTCTTGATTCAGGAGTCCAGACAAGATCAAAAACCAGAAATTCCCTAGCCTTCCTACCCCAAAGAGAACCCAAAAATCTCAAAGAAGCTTTGAAGGATGCAGACTGGATCACGGATATGTAAGAGGAGCTGCATCAATTTGAAAGAAACAATGTATGGCACCTGGTACCTAGACCCACAGACAGAACCATCATAGGGACCAGGTGGGTATTCAGGAATAAGTTGGATGAACATGGAAACACTACAAGAAACAAAGCAAGGCTTGTTGCCCAAGGCTATAATCAGGAGGAAGGGATTGATTATGATGAGACCTTTTCCCCAGTTGCTCACATGGAAGCCATTAGGATTCTCATTGCCTTTGCATCCCATATGGAATTCACCTTATTCCAAATGGATGTGAAGAGTGCCTTTTTGAATGGTTTTCTTAAAGAAGAGTTTATGTCAAGCAACCTCCAGGTTTTGAATGTCATGAACATCCTGAGTATATATCCAAATTGGATAAGTACCTCTATGGACTGAAACAGGCCCGTCGAGCCTGATATGAAAGGTTATCCATGTTTCTCTTGGAAAATTAATTCACAAGAAAAAATGATAATTCTATGTTCTTGAAGAAACGGGGAAGGAACCTGCTCATCGTTCAGGTATATGTGGATGATATCATATTTGGGGCAACGACAGACTCATTGTGTGAAGAACTTGCTAAACTCATGGGAAGTGAGTTTGAAATGAGTATGATGGGGGAACTAAACTTTTTCTTGGGTCTTTAAGTAAAACAGTCCACAAAGGGAACATGTATCAGTCAGTATAAATACATCAAGGAACTTTTGAAGAGGTTCGATATGGAAGCATCAAAAGTGATTGATACCCCCATTGATACTGCCACCGAGCTGGACATGGATGAATCTAGTTTACCTGTGAACCAAACAATGTATCGAGGAATCATTGGATTTCTGCTCTACCTTACTGCCAGTAGGCCATACATTGTGTTCAGTTGGGGCCTATGTTTGTGGTTCCAATCAAATCCTAAGGAATATAATTTGAAGGCTGCTAAGCAAATTCTGAGATATCTTAAGGGCACACAGGACCTTGTTCTGTATTACCCTTCAGGTGACAACTTCAACCTTATTAGTTATGTTGATGCTGACTATGCAGGTTATCTGGTGGGCAGGAAAAGCACATCTGGAATGGCTCATTTCCTTGGATCATGTCTGATCTCATGGGGTACAAGGAAGCACAACTCAGTAACTCTCTCAACAGCTGAAGCGGGATATGTTGAGGCAGCCTCGTGTTGTACTCAACTACTATGGATTAAACAACAATTGGAGGACTTTGGAGTATACATTGACTTTGTACCGCTTCTATGTGACAACACCAGTGCTCTTAACATAGCAAAGAACCCGGTTCAAGACAAGAGAACCAACAACATTGATGTCAAACATCATTTTCTCAGTGACAATGTGGAAAAAGGACTTATCTATATGAGGTTCTGCTGCACAGAAGATCAAATTGCAAATATATTTACCAAAGCTCTAAGCAGGGACCACTTTGAGAGAAATAGGGTGGCACTGGGGTTAATCACACCTAATTGAGAACATGATTCTCCTCCTATGGCTATGAAAGTCATACTCAGGTAAAATTAGCTAAAGCGTTTTTTGACCAAGCCTAACTCACATCTATATCGTTGCAGGTAGACATGCATGATGATCATAGAAGCTAAAGGAATAGTGTTGAGCTACGAAAGGGAGTTGCAAAAATCGTTTAACAAAAAAATTGGTCAGGAACCCGGTTCCTTTACCACATGTTAGTAGTAATGTGTTTTTCTCATGCTTATCTCAAAAGACAACAAAATTAATTCAACTGCCACATCATCCGACTTTTCAGAACTTGTACATCACGTCTCATCTCTCAAGTTCTTTCACATTTACTGCACGTTACGTATTCCCACAGACCTACCACAGTTTCAAAACCCTTTATAACTCGTTCCTCTCCCCTCTCATTATTATCTCCTCCTTCCATAAAACCCTCTCATTGTATATCTGCATTCTCTCAGAACTCTCAAACCCTTCTTTCACCGTGGCCGATGAACAACCCTACCTCTCTCCTGTCGACAACATTGTTACCACATCTCCAACCTCCTTAGCATCACCACCAAAAACACCTTCCTTCACTACCCCCGATCCAAATGTCTCTATACCTGTTTCGTCTTCATCTCCTATCTCCCTTACTCCTCCGTCCAACACTGTTTCACTCCCAAGAGCTGAAACTTCCGACGTTCCAGTTGTTAATCCTGTTTCTCCTCCTCCTTCTGATCAAAACAATGGGTAATTGGAATATGCTACCCCTCACGAATCAGGGGTATCTGAGGAAGATCCTTATCAATACTTAAACTCTTCCGTCTTTGACTCAGTGGCTCCATGGAGTCACCAAAACAAAGCAGCGGAAAATATCATAGCTATCGTTGCTGAAAGTCTTCCGAGTGAAGGACCTATCTTCTACCTGAGTCTCAGGGGGGAGAAACTCCAATATTAGGAGATGAAGGAACCATGGTACATTTTGAATCTCCAGTTCATGAAAAAGACCCTGAAAAACCTGTTGAAGAATTTGTGTCTCCTCCTGAGGAAACAAGTCAAAAGCCTATTTTCTTCACTAAGCCATTAGAGCCCATTTCTCCTATTGAGGTCCTTTTTGACGAGGATGATGAAGATGACATGGTTCTCAGCGCTCGCTTCAAGCTAAGGAAGCCAGCATTCGCTCCTGAGCCCTCTTCTAAGCGACCAACTACTAGGTTGCAGAAGAAGAAGGCTTTTGAGTCTGCTTTATAGAAAAGTAGAAGTAGCAGTAAGAAAAAAAAAAGGTTAATGAAACAAGGGGAAGTTATGGTTGATAAAAATGTTCCAGTGGTGGAAGTTGATGAGGATGCTGTAGAAGAACCTAGTTCCTTGGTGAAATGGTCTACGAGGGTACAAAAATCTGTGGTTGATGCTTCCAAGGAAGCTGTTGAGAAACTGAGTGGAAAGTCTGTGAAGAGTGGTAGTCAGTCTAAAAAGGTTGCGGATGAGGGAGATATATCTGAGGGAGACACTTTTATTGCTTCTAATGGTAAAGGAAAGTCTGTGAAAAAATCTAGAAAAAAAGTGGGAAACTGTTGGAGGACCTGGTTCAAAGAAGACGATACCAAGTGACAGTGGACTTGGGCAGGAAAGATTGAGGGCACTGAAAGTCTTGTGGGGTCGTATGTTTGACCCGAAAATCTCGGAGATGGCAGGGATGAGGAAAGTCTTGGAGATGGTAGAATTTCAACAATGGGGTCATTTGTTTAAGGAGGATGTGCCTAAGGTCTATGAAGATGAGGTGCAAAACTTTTATGCAACTCTCTTCACTATTGCAGGGGACCAGATTTGCGTGCTAGTTAATGGAGTCGACATGGTGATTGATGCTTACGTGTTAGGGAAAGTTCTCCAAGTTCCGTGTGAAGGGATGTCCTCAGTAAAGAGTGTTTGTGGAGCCAACTTTAGATGGTCTATTGTGAAGGAGCAGGCTATACATCATGGGGAACGGGTGCACAAGAAGACATTGCTTCCTGTGTATCATCTCCTCTTTGAATTGGTCAACAAAGCTCTTCTTCCTCGTGCTGAGAGGAGGTCTATAACCTCTATGTCTGACATGTACATCATGGAGGCTCTTGATGGGTTCAAAACCATAAATTTGCCGGCTATCATGATAGAAGACATGCAAAAGGTGGAAAACTTTTAGGATGGGAATCATGGGTTTCCATATGGGTTTCTCCTCACCCGTGTCTTAATTTATTCAAGGTGCCTTTGAGTAATCAAAGAGTCGGAACCAGAAAGCAAACCTTTTCCAAAACGTCTCTCGAAGAATGCGAATGTGTCGACAAGGTTGGGGGGAAGCGCTTCAACGATTTCCCAGCTTATTAACGCTCAAAACAGTGCTGCCGAGGAAATCTGCAAGTTGAAGGCCAGAAACGTCATACTCGAGTCTCAGCTTAGTCAGGCTGTTGGAGCATCTGGATCTTTTGATTCTTCCAATGAAGAAGTTGCTCGTCTGGCTAAGGAAAATGTTGAGCTTCGAAAACAGGTGGAGACCCTTCGGGAGAAACTGCTGGAGGAATAGGTGTCAGCCAATGCCCGGATGGACTTGGTTCTCAAAACCTTTGTTGCCTCTTCCAAGCCTTCCTCTTCTAGTGCCCCTTAGGAATCCCCTCAATGACCAGTTATCAATTGTTTTGATTTTTGTGGCAGTTGTTTTCTTTTTTGTGGTGGTATGTTGGATTTCTTTGTTGCTGCTCCCGTTTGACTCAGTCCAAATAAGTCTTTGTTGTAATGACAAAGACTTATGCTTTTAAAAAAAAATTATTATCAATGAAACAACTCTCTTTTTGTTAGTGAAATGCTTGTCTTTCTTCTACTTCTCTTTTTTATCATGTTGTGTTCACACTTGTGGCATGAGTTAGATGTGTTAGAATTCTTTATGCTTAATGGTTGCTTGTGTATATGTTTTTAATGATGCCAAAAAGGGGAACATAATCGAGATAACTAACATTTTAAGCAGATGATTAAGGGGGAAGCATAGAGTCAGGGGGAACATATGATGTTTCTCGTACATTATCTGATTAGTTCAAGCTTTATAAACGGTTGTTAATTTTAAAAGTTTGTCATCATCAAAAGGGGTAAATTGATAGGTTTAAGGTTTCATAGTCTTATATTTTAATGATCTAACAAACTTCCTGTCTAGAACCAGATAAAGGACCTGATGCATACTCGGTACAATTCCTCAGCAATGGACTTAAGCTAATATGAGATGTGTGACTTTGGATACACAAGAACCAATTCAGGGACCTGGTCCGCTGTTGTTTCCTTGACAGAAGTACAAAGTCAACTCTACAGCTACAAAGTGATTGCCTGCAACTGTTCACGCCATAGTGCAGAAATAGTGCAGCAGTCACTTCCCATTGGGAAGGGCCTTGCACCAACCAAGTGTGGACAGCATCCTTGTGATGTCATTGAAGTATAATAACAATGAGTATGGCAACAAAATATTCACTTGAACATTTAGTGATATTTTCTCAAGTATTGAAGACCTCATCCAGCATTGAAGTCACAAGTGTGTCAAGAACAAGAGTACAACTCCACTACGGACCAGTTCCATTATGAGTTTATGTATGTCCTTAGTTGAGTTGTAATATTTTATTAGTTCTTCATTGATATTCCTATCTTGTTTTCTTAGATGCTCTATTTTAGGAAACTCAAAAACATAAACCTGCTAAGTTTGTGTTGTGACTAAAGTTAGTCGTAGGTTGAAGTCTTTGTAACTAGTGAGTTTCAAAGTGGCTTGTAGCAAGTGTATTACAAGTTAGTGAAGTTGAAGTCTTTATAATAGAGTCGTTACAAACTGGTTTGTAACATGAGATTTCAAGTTAGTGAAGTTGAAATCCTACAAGTGTAGGTCGTGGATTTTGTCCCCTTGAGTTGGGATTTTTCCAAGTAAAAATCATGTGTCTTATTTACTTATTGTTTTATTAGTTAGTACTGTGGGAGATGATATAGGACCATGTCTTTATACAGTTTGGTGGACTCATATAAACTATCACTAGGTTTTAATAAAAATGGGATTAGACCACGAAAAGGAATATGAAATTGAGTAGAAATTATATTTTAATTTGTAAGGTTATAAGTAAATTTATCTCTGTAGGTGTATTAATTATGGTGTGCTACTTGTTGTGGGGATCTACGTACGCACAAGGTGACGAGAGTCCGTACGTAACTATATTCATGTTATGTCCAGGTAGACTTAGATTCACATCATGCCTTAACTGTGCTATTTGTATCTATCATGTGTAATATGATTTCCTTGATTATGATTGAGATCAAGAATTAGAGTGAAGATACTGATTTAGCCTCTTACTTTGGAAAAATTGGGAAATATTTGATGAACTATGGGTTCGGGTCTTCTCGATTCGCACGTACTTCCGCGAGCGGGGTAAAATTCTCTACTCTTATGGGATTGGGTTGTTTGCCTTGACAGTGAATTAAATTACTCTTATGGGATCAGGTAGTTCGCCTCGGTAGTATGGTAACACTATTCTTATGGGATCGGGCCGTTCGCCTCGGCAGTACTGAGTACCACTATTCCTATGGGATCAGTTAGTTCCCCTCGGCAGTATTGAGTACCACTATTCCTATGGGATGGGGCCGTTCGCCTCGGCAGCTTCGTGCTTAATACTTGAGACTGGATTTTGTTTGGTAACAGTTGAGTTAGCACCTTCAAGGGCAGTTATGACATGTTCAGTGATTTGATATAGACTCATGGAGGGAATTACTATGATTACTTTTATGTGTTTCGTTGCTATTTGTTCTACATTCTCCATGTCTACTTTACTGGTTGACCACTAGTAAGTGTCAAGTTGACCCCTCATCACTACTTCTTCGAGGTTAGAATAGATACTTACTAGGTACGCGTTATTTTTCGTACTCACATTACACTTCTGTACTGAATGTGCAGGTACTTAGACAGGTACTACCAATGGTCACACGGGCATAGTCACACTTCTAAGGAAACTTAGTGGTGAGCTGCTTGCCTTGCTCCGATCTGCAACACCTAAATCTCCCTCTACCTTGTTTATTATTTTTGTCCATTACCCTTCAGGCAATAGTTTTATTAGTTTTGTATAGTCTCTAGATTGCTTATGCACTTGTGGCACCGAGTTTTGGGAGCTTTCACTACTAGAAATCTACCGACCAAAAAAATCGACCAAAGTTGGTCGGTTATGGCCAATTACCGACCAAAACGCGACCATTTACGTGTGGACGGTATTTTGACGGTTGGAACGGAATACCGACCAAAGTTGGTCGGAAATTACCGACCAACATTGGTTGGTAAATTAAATTCAAAGAAAACAAATATTGCACACAAAAAAAATCGACCAAAGTTGGTCGGTATTTTAACTATATAATCAAAAGATTCACCATCTGGGAATTGAACCGGGGTTTGTACTGTGGTAGGTCACTATTCTACCACTAGACCATTGGTGCATTTTGTTTTAAGATTATTTTTTATTTGATTTATACTCTTTAATTGTATTTTCGCACGAAAATAACCGACCAAAGTCGATCGGTTTTTCTTGGTCGGTTTTTGTCGAATTTCTAATGGTGTTTTAGTATTTATCTACTGTTGTACTTATCATTACTAGTGGCGAGGCCACATGGTCGTAAACTGACCAACCTTCGTTGAAAAATTACGTTGTGTACAGAGGTGAAATCTTACGTTTTATAGGTATATAACACATATAGAATACCCGTTATCGGAAATTTTTTCACTTCTTTTAAAATTGAACATCCTTGTAGAAATTTCTAACTTCGCCATTGATCATTACTGTCACTACAGTTGATGCATTTCTCATGTTGATATTTTTGTTGAGAAAAAAATATGTATGGTTGCATGAGATCTTACTTATTTCGTTTTGTTTTTAAAGAAAACTTTTGTTTTAAAAGTTAGAAGGGATAACTAAATTGTAGGTTCACTTTTGAGCTTGCCTACGGACGACGTTAGGTGCAATCGCGATTTATCACAAGTTCTGCGTCGTGACAGCAACAGAACATTATTCTCTCGTAAACTCTTCAGAATGATGCATGGAATTAATCTTGTATTTTTTACAAACTCTTGCTCCATATATAATTAGAAAGAGGAATTTGTATATCAAGAACCATGTCAAGAAAATCTTCCTCTCTTTTCACAAAGTAAGAAGGAGAAAAGCGTATAGTCCCAGTGTCTATATATTGAATCCATAAATGTAAAATATGTGTATTTTATAAACATTTTAATCAGCGGTAGCCAGACACTAAAGGAAGTGAAGCATATGCTTTAGGCCCCAAGAAATTATAGCCCCAAAATTTCTTTATATATAGTATATTATTGATATAATTATTTCTTAGTAGTGATAAATTTATTTCTTTATTTTCATATTAATTTTTAATAACTTAATATCTTCCTCTAATTAATATAACCAATTACGTTTTTACTGAATTATATTTTTCTATTCATTAGCTAGTCACATAAATATATCTAATAATCTTACTTATACTTTATTTTCCTCACATAAATTATATTTACTCCGTCTTAATTTATATGAAAGTGTTTGACTGGACATGGAGTTAATGAATTAAAGGAAGACTTTTGAAACTTGCTATCTAAAACAAACCATAGAAACTTATTTTGCTCGAAATCGTCTCATTAAGGGTAAAAATAATTCAAAGTTAAGTTATTACCAAATATAGAAAGAGGACTGACTAAAAAAAAGTATCACATAAGGTGGGACTGAGGAAGTATGTTTTCTGAGTTCTCTCATTTTAGTTATGATGCAATCAACGTTGAATTCATTTAAATTTTTGTACTTTATAAAATCAAGTTCTCATTTTTTTCATTTCATATACTCACTTGTCTAATTTTTCAAATGACGATGCGCGCGCGCACATATATATATATATATATATCTATATATATATATATATATATATATATATATATATATATATATATATATATATATATATATATATATATATATATATATATATATATAAGGCCTCTTATTAAAGCTTCCCTTTAGGCCTCGGATGCTATTTAGCCGCCCTTGATATTTGTCATACTTAAAAATATTTGATCTACTTTAAGTTTTAATTCGTAAGTGATAAAGTTGATTATTTCATTTCATATCAACAAGGATACGAACAAGAAGCCCTTCTCCGCCATGTTTGTACTTGTGCTTGCATTCCTCATGGGTTTTAAGAACTATTCAAATAATCTAAATATCCAAATAGGAGTAACAAATAAAGGAAGCGAATAAGTGATCCCACTCTTTGGTTAGCTGGCATGCTTTTAGCTTTCTGAAAAGGTTGGTGAATCCAATTACCAGCGCAGCTGTGGCAATAAATTCTGAAACGGTTGTATGCTATATATCATGTCAGTGGGAACAACTTCTAGTTTACTTCCTTTGCTCGAAAATAAGTGATTTTTTTGTTGTTTTCACACAGATTAAGAAATTCACATTTTATCATTAATTAGTAATGAAATTGACCATTAACCTTTACTATCCCACATAAACACTTCAAACACATACTCCAACACTATTTACTCCAAGGACAATGTAGGAGAAAAATAATTAATTTATTCTCAAAATCTGAAAAAATCACTTATTTTGGACCGAAATAATACTTGAATGGGAGTGAGAGCGGGCTAGAACCAGTAGCTATCTCTACAAGAGCTCTACGAGTCTACTGTCAAAAAGGGCTTATTTTGAGAAATATTTTTGTTTAAAATTACTTTTTTTAAAAGTAATTTGGAAAATAATATTTTGTGTTTGACTAATTCATTTTAGCATGCTATATCGTGATCATGTAATCTGCTAAATGTTTCAAAAGGCCTATGCTCATTAAAGCTAACTGCCAAATGGGATATTCGGAGAAAGGAAAGTAGGATAACTAATTTCATGAAATTGACATTTCAATGGATTCCAAAAATCGAGAAGGGAAAGCATAGTGTTTAACCAATGACATGTTTGTTCTCTAATTCCAATTATTGTTACCTGTTTTAGCTTACACAAAATTTCAAGAAAAGAAAAGAAACAAAACGACACTTTTTACTTTTTGTTATAAAACACAGGTCCCGAAAGATTTATCAGCTTCCCAAGTTTATTTGGAATTAATTGGAGCAGCTATATATATGACTGTTGCAATTATAACTTTCACTTTATATTACTTCCTCCGGTTCACAATAAGTGACAAATTTACTTTTAGCATGCTGTAACGATCCGGTCTGTCATTACGTAAAACCTGGATTATAATTATTGTTATTGACTTGTTATAGATTGCTTATAATGTAATTGATGTATTAGAGTTGATAGACTTGAAATCAGAATGGTCGTAGTGAGAGTTTAGTCATTCAGTCTTTAAAAATAGCCTTGAAGTGAGAAAAGTCAACTGAGAGTTGACTTATTGGTAAACGACCTCGGAATGCGGATTTTATGGTTCGAGTAGTTTTGTTAGGTGATTTGGGACTTAGGAGTATGTTCAGAATAATTTTGTGATGTCCGGTGTAGTATTAGGCTTGAATTGGCAAAAGTTAATATTTGGCAATTTTTGGTAGGCAGTGAAAAATAGGTTATCGGGGTCGGAATAGAATTTCGACAGTTGGAACAGGTTTGTAACGTCATTTTGGATGTGTCTGCAAAATTTTAGTTCAATCGGAATTGATTTGGATAATTTTGGCATCGTTGGTGAATTTTAGAAATATCAAAGTTCTTAGGCTTGAATCCAGTGTGATTTTGGTGTTTTGATGTTAGTTTTGGTGTTTTTAGAGTGCAACTAAGTTTGAATGATGTTATGCGATATGTTAGAAAGTTTGGTTGGGGTCCCGAGGGGCTCGGGATTGATTTCGGGTGGCTAACGGGCATTTTTGGACTTAGGAAAAATGCTGGTTTTCTGGTTTTTGTGCAGCAGGTTTTTACTCTCTGCGATCACGTAAGGGGAGTCGCGATCGCGTAGTTCAATCGAGAAAGGCAGCATTTTTACTCTCTACGATTACATAAAGGGGTCCGCGATCGCAGAGGTTGAGCAGCGTAGGCAGTGCGATCGCGTGGTCTTGATCGCGATCGCGTAGAGTTCGTCGGGCGCGTGGGGGGCGGGGTCAGTTGTGCTTCGCGATCGCGTGAGCCGGACTGCGATCACGTAGGTTGAGGTTCTATTGAACCGCGATCGCGGAGAGTAATTTTGAGGCAGCTATTTTGTTCTTCGCGATCGCGTGCCTTTTTCCGCGATCGCGATGAATAAAGAACTGGTCAGTATTTAAATACTTCTTCCGCGACTTAAACCCCTTTTTACACCATTGTTGTACGGAAAAGAGCTCTTGGGGGCCGATTTTGAACAGGAAAATCCTTGTTCTTCATTGAGGTAAGTGTTCTAGTCATTAAAACTCGATTATGGATGATTATAGAACATAAAACCAGTGTTATTTCATGGAAAAACAGTAGAAAAATTGGGTTTTAGGGCTTGAGATTATGAGAGCTTTAGGGGTCGATTTGAGGGGTCAAAGGAACTCCGATATTGGTTTTCTTTCTATGTACGGACTCGTGAGAGAACGAATAACACTTTTGTATAAAAATTTCTGAGTTTCGGGACGCGAGCCCGTGGGTCGTGTTTTTACCAATTTCGGATTTTGAGCAAAATTTGATATCTTTCGATTGGAATTCGTTCCTTAAGCATATATTGATGATAAAAATCTGAACTTGGTAGATTTGGAGCCTTCGGAGGTTGATTTGAGAGGCAAGCGCATTGCGGAATAATTCCAGGCTAGTTTTGAGGTAAGTAATGTCTTTAAATCCTGTCCTGAGGGTATGAAACCCCGGACTATGCACCCTTTCACGGGTTTTGAAATAAAAAGGTGGAAACTTTGGAACATGTTTCCTATTTAGGCGACTATTGAGTTGCGAAACCGATTTTTAAGCCTTTTCTTAAATAGTATTTATATATTATGATATGTTTTGGGCTGTAAACCATGTTTGGGGCCTAGTGTCGATCTGTTTACCCCTTGGGGGATGTGTTTACTATATTTTCCTCACTGATATGTTATGATTTTTCTCTCAATCTTTTTCTGATAAATTGTTTTGACACTCAGAGTATTTTGATACTATTTATTGAAAATTGAAACACTGATTTTGGGTCGAGAAGCCGGTAGATTTATGGCCCGATGGGAAAATTGAGAGTTTCTGACTGAGTGAGGTTGCGTGCCTATGTTGTGAGTGATTTATGCCGTGGTGCGGCTTGTTATATAGTTCTTGGGCTGTTGGAGCCCCTCCAGAGTCTGTAACACACCCTCTGTGAGCGTCGATACCGATTGAGTGATGCCCGCAGGGCTTATGAAGAGTGATTGTGAGGATGCCTGATGGGCAGAGTGATTGTGAGGATGCCTGATGGGCAGAGTGATTTCAAGGTTGGCTGATGGGTAGAGTGATTGTGAGGTTGCCTGATGGGCTAATACTGAGAGATATTGTTACGAGAAATGATTATGGCCCGAGGGGTAGTTTTATGATGATTTTACTAAGTTTTTAAACTATGATTTACTTCGTTTTCAAACTGGTTTCACTGAGAATTTTATTGTGATATACTGATATTACACTTGGTTCTTCTCTGGAAACTGATTTCGAACTTATGTATTTGCTGAATACTACCTGGTGACTTGGTGTTTTACTGGATTTTTGTGAAATTGTGTATGTGTTTTGTGTGTTTATATTACTCAGACTGCGATTTATTTTCATTACTACTGAGTTGGCGTACTCATAAAGACTCCCTGTGCCTCTGTGCATAGATCCAGGTACTAGCTCGCAGTAGTAGCTGACGCAGGTTCGACAACAGCTTTTCACAGGATTTCGAGGTAGCTGTCAAGCGTCCACAACTTCTCCATTTCCCTTCCTTATTTAGTCTTAGCATTTGATTCAGAGACATATATTATAGTTTTAGCAGAGTTAGATTTATTTATTCTTAGATGCTCATGACTATTGACTCCAGTTCTGGGAGGTTGTTTAGAGTTGTTTAGTTCATTATTAGGGGCGCTAAACTTATATAATTTATTTCTTTATTATGACTGTTGTTTATTGTTATATTGTGAACTGTTATAATTGAAGAAATGTGTAGAAAGTGATGGTTGGCTAGCCTAGTTCCACGATAGGCGCCATCACGGCCTGTTAGAATTTAGGGTCGTGACAAGTTGGTATCACAACACTAGGTTACATAGGACTCAACGGTCATGAGCAGGTTTAGTAGAGTCTTGCGGATTGGTACGGAGACGTCTGTACTTATCTTTGAGAGGCTGCAGAACTTTTAGGAAAGATCTCTATTTTCTTGAATTCTTTCGTGCTAATCTATTGACTCTTGAAATCTAAACTTACGTTGTTTCATTCTCTCACAGATGGTGAGGACATGCAATATCAATCAGGGTGACCAGGCACTAGCCAGACCCACAAGGGGTCGAGGCCATTGTAGAGGTAGGGGACCAGCTCAAGCAGCAGCCAGGGTAGTACCACAGGATCCTCTATCGTTCAGGATCAGGTTCCCGCTGATGGAGCTCCAGCGGAACAGGCTCAGGCACCGACAGTGCCTATTGTTATTCCGGGTCTTCAGGAGACCCTGGATCAGATATTGACGATGTGTTCCAGTTTAGCTCAGGCAGTTGCTATGTCCACTACTGCCTATACAGCTCAGACCGGGGGAGGCAATCAGACTCCAGCTGCCCGGACACTTGAGCAGGTGGTACGGGGTATTCAGGCACCAGGAGTAGCCCCAGTTCAGCTGGTTTCTCCAGCTCAGGATTTTGTGGTCGATGTTATGCCTGAGGATGAGCAACGTAGGTTGGAGAGGTTCAGCATACTTAAGCCTACGGTCTTCAGTGGCACAGAGGGTGAGGACGCCCAAGGTTTTCTTGATAAATGCCAGAGGATACTACGTACTGCGGGTACTTTGGAGACCCGTGGGGTCTCGTTTGTTACATTTCAGTTTGCGGGTGCTGCTTTTACTTGGTGGGAGTCATTCTAGAGGCGTAGGCCGGTTGGTTCAGTACCTCTCACCTGGCAGCAGTTCTCCACGATCTTTTTGGAGAAATATGTTCCTTAGTCCCACAGAGAGGAGCAGCGTAGGCAGTTTGAGCAGCTGCGCTAGGGAGAATTATCAGTCACCCAGTACGAGATGAGGTTTTTAGAGTTGGCTTGACATGCTTCTGAGATTATCCCTACTGTCAGGGAGAGGATTAGGAGGTTTGTAGATGGTCTCTCATATCAGCTTCAGATTTTGATGACAAGAGAGAGGGTGTCTGGAGTCACATTTGAGCATGTTGTTGATATTGATCGGGATATTGAGTCGGTTTGTAGGCATGATCGTAAGGAGAGAGAGGTTAAGAGGCCTCGGGGATCAGGTAATTTTAGTGGTGCTCCTTCTAGAGGGCAATTTCAGCCTAACAGAGGTCGTTCATTTAGACCTCCACAGTCAGTTCGCCCAGCGTACAGTGGTGTATCGTCGGGGCAGGGTCCTCGCATTGCTCATTAGTGACGTTCATCTTTTAGTGCCCTTCCAGCTCAGAGCTCTGCCTGGGCGTCGTCTAATCAGGGTTCGTCTGGTGGTTATCAGGGTGGCAGAGGTTTTTGTCAGTTTTCATCTCCAGCTCCAGGTAATTGTTATGAGTGTGGAGAGTTTGGACATGAGTGGAGGCAGTGTCCCCGTCGCCCTAATAGTTCAGCGCAGTAGAGGGTTCAGCCCTCGGCTTCAGCCCCAGTGATATCACCACCTACCCAGGCAGCCAGGGGTGGTGGTCAGGTAGCTAAAGGTCGTACTACAGGGGGAGGTCGAGCAGGTGGAGGCCAGCCACGTATTTATGCACTTCCGTATAGGCCTGATGCTATGGCTTCCGATGCGGTGATTACATGTACTATTTCAATTTGTCACAGTGATGCTTTTGCTTTATTTGACCCTGGTTCCACGTACTCTTATGTCTCATCCTATTTTGCTAATTTTCTGAATATGCCCCGTGAGTCTCTAGTTACTTCTGTTCATGTTTCGACACTTGTGGGTGATACTATTGTTGTGGACCGTGTGTATCGGTCGTGTCTTATATCTATTGGGGGTCTGGAGACCCGAGTGGACTTGATGTTACTGAGTATGGTCGATTTCGATGTAATTCTGGGCATGGATTGGTTATCCCCATGTCATGCTATTCTTGATTGTCACGCTAAGACCGTTACCTTAGCTATGCCCGGAGTTCCGAGAGTTGAGTGGAGGGGGTCTATAGAGCATGTGCCTAGCAGAGTGATTTCTTATTTAAAGGCTCAGCGTATGGTTGAGAAAGGGTGCGAATCTTATCTTGCGTTTGTGAGGGATGTTAGTAGTGAGACCCCATCTATTGATTCTGTTCCTGTAGTCCATAATTTTTCGGATGTATTCCCTGCAGACCTGCCAGGCCTGCCACCTGACAGGGATATCAATTTTTGTATTTACCTGGTGACAGATACTCATCCTATTTCTATTCCACCTTACCGTATGGCACCAGCAGAGTTGAAAGAATTGAAAGAGCGGCTTCAGGAACTCTTAGATAAGGGGTTCATTCAGCCTAGTGTATCGCCTTGGGGTGCGCCGGTGTTGTTTGTGAAAAAGAAGGATGGTTCGATGCGCATGTGTATTGA
The DNA here is from genome assembly GCA_005239495.1 of Nicotiana undulata. Lineage (NCBI taxonomy): Eukaryota > Viridiplantae > Streptophyta > Magnoliopsida > Solanales > Solanaceae > Nicotiana > Nicotiana undulata. The sequence goes on along the minus strand of ML241645.1, from coordinate 5,138 downwards.
CTATAGACAGTTAAATACGGCTAAAGTGAAGAATCGTTATCTGTTGCCTCGTATTGATGACTTATTTGATCAGCTTTAGGGAGCTAAGGTATGCTCCAAGATTGACTTGAGCTCGAGGTATCATCAGTTGAAAATCCGCGATTCTGATATTCCGAAGACGGCTTTCAGGACCAGATATGGTCATTATGAATTTCTGGTTATGTCATTTGGGCTGACCAATGCCCCAGTAGCGTTCATGCAATTGATGAACAGCGTATTTCAGCCATACCTTGATACATTCGTTATTGTGTTCATTGATGACATCCTAGTTTATTCCCATAGCCAGGAAGAGCATGCTCAGCACTTGAGAATCGTGTTGCAGAGATTGAGGGAGGAGAAGCTTTATGCAAAATTCTCTAAGTGTGAGTTTTGGCTTGGTTCAGTAGCTTTCTTGGGGCACGTGGTGTCTAGTGAGGGTATTCAGGTTGATCCGAAGAAGATTGAGGCGGTGCAGAGTTGGCCTAGACCGTCTTCAGCTACAGAGATTCGGAGTTTCCTTGGTCTGGCGGGTTACTACCGTCGCTTTGTGGAAGGATTTTCTTCTATTGCTTCACCTCTGACCAAATTGACACAGAAGGGTGTTCTATTCAGATGGTCCGATGAATGTGAGGATAGCTTTTAGAAGCTCAAGTCAGCATTGACCATAGCTCCGGCATTAGTGTTGCCTACTGGTTCGGGTTCTTATACGGTCTATTGTGATGCTTCTAGAGTTGGCTTGGGAGTGGTGTTGATGCAGGACGGTAGGGTGATTGCCTACACGTCGAGACAGTTGAAGGCGCACGAGAAGAACTACCCAGTGCACGATCTTGAGTTAGCTGCTATTGTTCATGCCTTAAAGATTTGGCGGTATTATTTGTATGGGGTACAGTGTGGGATTTACACCGATCATCGTAGCTTGTAGTATCTGCTAAGGCAGAAAGACTTGAATTTGCGACAGAGGAGATGGTTGGAGCTTCTCAAGGACTATGACTTAACTATTTTGTATCATCCGGGGAAGGCCAATGTGGTGGCCGATGCCTTGATTCACAGAGCCAAGAGTTTGGGAAGTCTAGATTATCTTTTAGCAGCAGAGCGACCTTTAGCCCTTGATGTTCAGGATTTAGCGGGTCAGTTAGTGAGACTGAATTTGTCAGATCCTCCACGGGTGGTAGCTAGCATGGCTTTTCGGTCTTCTTTACTTGATCAGATTAAGGCACGGCAGTATGATGACCGACACTTATTAGTTCTTCAGGACAGAGTTCGTCGGGGTGATGCTAGAGATGTGACTATTGGTGATGATGAAGTTATGAGGATGCAGGGATGTATTTGCGTGCCCAATGTAGAGGGTATTCGGGAGTTAATATTATCAAAGGCTCACAGCTCGCGGTATTTTATTCATTCGGGTGCCCCGAAGATGTATCAGGATCTGAGACAGCACTATTGGTGGAGGCGGATGAAGAGAGATAGTGTTGAGTATGTAGCACGGTGTCTCAACTTCCAGAAGGTCAAGTATGAGCACCAGAGACCAGGTGGTTTGCTTCAGAGGTTAGATATTCTAGAGTGGAAGTGGGAGCGGATTACTATGGACTTTGTAGTTGGGCTTCCACAGACTTCGAAGGGTATTGACGCTATTTGGGTCATTGTGGATAGATTGACCAGGTCCGCGCATTTCATTCCTGTTAGTACTACTTATACTCAGAGCGATTAGCTGGTATTTACATTAAGGAGATTTTCTGGTTGCATGGAATTCCGGTTTCTATTATTTCTGACAGAGGTACTCAGTTCACATCTTAGTTTTGGAGAGATGTACAGAGGTATGGGTACTGATGTAGAGTTGAGCACTGCATTTCATCCACAGACTGACGGGCAGTCGGAATGGATGATTCAGATTTTGGAGGACATGTTACGGGCTTGTGAGATTGATTTTGGAGGTTCATGGGATCAGTTTCTACCACTAGCGGAATTCGCATATAATAACAGCTATCAGTCCAGTATTGAGATGGCCCCGTATGAGGCTTTATACAGTAGGAGGTGTAGGTCTTCGGTTGGTTGGTTCGAGCCTGGTGAGGCTAAGTTATTGGGCACAGATTTGATTCAGGATGCGTTGGAGAAGGTGAAGTTGATTCAGTCTCGGCAAAAGAGTTATGCGGACTGGAAGGTTCGGGATGTGTCATTTATGGAAGGTGAGAAGGTACTGCTAAAAGTATCACCCATGAAAGGTGTTATGAGGTTCGGAAAGAGAGGAAAGCTGAGTCCACGGTTTATTGGTCCTTTCGAGGTACTTCAGAAGGTTGGAGAGGTGGCTTATAGACTTGCTTTGCCACCCAGCTTGTCGAGTGTTCATCAGATGTTTCAGGTGTCGATGCTCAGGAAATATGTTGGTGACCCGTCTCATGTGTTAGACTTCAGCACAGTTCAGCTCGAGGGTAATATGTCATATGAGGTTGAGCCAATAGCTATTTTAGCTCGCGAGGTCAGAAAATTGAGGTCGAAGGACATAACATCAGTGAAGGTGCAGTGGAGAGGTCAGCCAGTAGAGGAGGCTACTTGGGAGACCGAGCGGGAGATGCAGAGCAAGCATCCACACTTTTTTGGGACTCCAGGTATGTTTCTAGACCCGTTCGAGGACGAACGTTTGTTTAAGAGGGGGAGAATGTAATGACCCGGTCTGTCGTTACGTAAACCCTGCATTATAATTGTTGTTATTGACTTGTTATAGATTGGTTATAATTTAATTGATGTATTAGAGTTGAAAGGCTTGAAATCAGAATGGTCGTAGTGAGAGTTTAGTCATTTAGTCTTTAAAACTAGCCTTGAAGTGAGAAAAGTCAACTGAGAGTTGACTTATTGGTAAACGACCTCGAAATGCGGATTTTATGGTTCGAATAGCTTCGTCAGGTGATTTGGGTCTTAGGAGTATTTTCATAATTATTTTGTGATGTCTGGTATAGTATTAGGCTTGAATTGGCGAAAGTTAGTTTTTGGCGATTTCCGATCGGCAGTGGAAAATAGGCTATCGGGGTAGGAATGGAATTCCGACAGTTGGAACAAGTTCGTAACGTCATTTTGGATGTGTCTGCAAAATTTCAGATCAATCGGAGTTGATTTGGATAGTTTTGACATCGTTGGTGAATTTTAGAAATATCAAAGTTCTTAGGCTTGAATCCGGTGTGATTTTGGTGTTTTGATGTTAGTTTTTGTGTTTTTATAGTGCAACTAAGTTTGAATGATGTTATGAGATATGTTGGTAAGTTTGGTTGGGGTCCCGAGGGGCTCAGGATTCATTTCGGGTGGCTAACGGGCATTTTTGGACTTAGGAAAAATGCTGGTTTTCTGGTTTTTGTGCAGCAGGTTTTTACTCTCTGTGATCGCGTAAGGGGAGTTGCGATCGCGTAGTTCAATCGATAAAGGCAGCATTTTTACTCTCTGCGATCGCATAAAGGGGTCCACGATCGCAGAGGTTGAGCAGCATAGGAAGTGTGATCGCGTGGTCTTGATCGCGATCGCGTAGAGTTAGCCAGGCACGTAGGGAGCGGGGTCAGATGTTCTTCGCGATCGTGTGAGCCGGACTGCGATCGCGTAGGTTGAGGTTCTATTGAAGTTCGATCGCGTGGGCTTTGTTGCGACGCGGAGAGTTATTTTGAGGCAGCTACTTTGTTCTTCGCGATCACGTGCCTTTTTCCGTGATCGTGATGAATAAAGAACTGGTCAGTATTTAAATACTTCTTCCGCGACTTAAACCCTTTTTTACACCATTGTTGTACGGAAAAGAGCTCTTGTGGGGCGATTTTAAAGAGGGAAATCTTTGTTCTTCATTGAGGTAAGTGTTCTAGTTATTAAAACTCGATTATGGGTGATTATAGAACATAAAACCAGTGTTATTTCATGGAAAAACAATAGAAAAATTGGGTTTTAGGGCTTGAGATTATGAGACCTTTAGGGGTCGATTTGAGAGGTCAAATGAACTCCGATTTTGGTGTTCTTTATATGTACAGATTCGTGAGAAGATGAAGAACACTTTTGTGTAACAATTTTTGTGTTTCGGGACGTGGGCCGTGGGGTCGGGTTTTGACCAATTTCGGATTTTTGAGCTACATTTGATATCTTTCGATTGGAATTCGTTCCTTAAGCATCTATTGATGATAAAAATCTGAACTTGGTAGATTTGGATCCTTCAGAGGTTGATTTGAGAGGCAAGCGCATTGCGCCTCTAAACCCTCAATACACTCTTCTAATATCGCCTCCTTGAGCAAAGATGAACGTCCCTGATGCGCATTGCGAGGACCCTACCCCGACGATAACCCATTGTATGCTGGGCGAACTGACTGTGGAGGTCTAAATGAACGACCTCTGTTAGGCTTAAACTGCCCTCTGGAAGGGGCACCACTGAAATTTCTTGATCCCCGAGGCCTCTTGACCTCTCTTTCCTCACGATCCTGCCTACGAACCGACTCAATATCCCGGGCAATATCAACAACCTGCTCAAATGTAACTCCAGACACCCTCTCTCTGGTCATCAAAATCCGAAGCTGATACGAGAGACCATCTACAAATCTCCTAATCCTCTCCCTGTCAGTAGGGACAATCTCAGACGCATGTCTGGCTAACTCAGAAAATCTCATCTCGTACTGGGTGACTGATAATTCTCCCTGGCGCAGCTGCTCAAACTGCCTACGCTGCTCCTCT
>ML241644.1:0-33853 GCA_005239495.1 Nicotiana undulata | reverse complement strand
AGATACTGATCGCGGTGTCACTCCATACGGTGAGCTGTCTTCTTGGCGTCATCCTGACAGCACGCCTGGAGCCTTCTAGTTTCATTTTGCTCAGTCTTTTGTCCCAAACTGAGGCTTGTATATTTATGTATATATATTTCAGTTGTGGTATCTATGTAGCCGCCCGTTGACACTGTGACACTAGTCCTGGCACACACTTGTTGTAGTTATGTTGGGTTTCGGGGTTGTATATATTTGGCTTAGCTATGGCTCAGCTTGTATCTACGGCCTTACCTCATATCGCTGCTATATTACGCATTATATTTGTTATAAATTGTAAATAACTGGAATATCGAGTTCTGGGGTAGTAACTCGTGGGGATTTATATGTTGGCTTGCCTAACCTCACCGTTAGGTGCCATCACGACCTGAACCATGTTTTGGGTCATGACAATTATACTGTTTATTATGTGTTAGAGTCCGTTGGTTCGGGTTCAGAATGGTTATAGTGAGAATTGAGACACTTAGTCTCTAAAAATAGCTTTATAGTTGAAAAATCATTTGAGAGTTGACTTATTGGTAGACGACCTCGGAATGCGGATTTTATGGTTAGGATAGCTTCGATAGGTGATTTGGGACTTAGGAGTGTGTTCGAAATATTTTTGTGATGTCCGGTGTAGATTTAGGCTTGAATTGGCGAAAGTTAGATTTTGGCGATTTTCGGTCGGCGGTGAAAAATAGGCTATCGGAGCCAAAATGGAATTCCAGAAGTTGGAACAGGTTCGTAATGTCATTTTGGATATGTCTACAAAATTCCAGGTCAATCGGATGTGTTTTGGATAATTTCGGCATTGTTGGTGGAATCTAGAACTTCAAAGTTCATAGGCTTGAATTCAATGAGATTTTGGTGTTTTGATGTTAGTTTAGGTGTTCCAAGAGTTCCACTATGTTTGAATGATCATATATGATGTGTTGGTATACTTGGTTGGGGTCCCGAGGGTCTCGAGATGGATTTCGGATGGATAACGGGCATTTTTTGCCTTAGAAAGTCTGTTGTTTTCTGGTGTGAACACTGTAGTGATTTGTTCACCGCGATCGCATGGAAGGTGAATTTGTTCTATGCACGCGTAAGTGTGTCTGTGATCACATAGCTTGGCAGGCTAGAGCATTGCGGTCGCGTGAATCTTCATGTGATCGCGTAGAGTTATAGGCGCGTGGGGAGTGAGTTCATTTGTTCTCCGGGATCGCGTGGGTAAGTTTGTGATCGTGTGGGTTAAGGTCCCGTTGAATCGCGATCGCGTGTGAAGGTCTGCGATCGCGTAGGGGCTTTTGAGGGTCTGTGGAATTTGCTCTTCGCGATCGCGTGGGTACTCCCGCGATCGCAGTGAAGTAATAACTGGACAATATATATTAAAACCCTCCACGACCTTTGCCCACTTTTCCACCATTTTTGAACGGGAATAGAGCTATTGGAGCGATTTTGAAGAGGGAAAACGATTGTTCTTCATTGAGGTAAGGATTTTGGACCCCATAACTCGATTATATGTGATTAAGGACTAAATTAACAGTGTTCAATTGGGGAAAAATCAGTAGAAAAAGGTGAAGTTAGGGATTGAGATTATGATACCTTTTAGGGATGATTTGAGGGGTCAAATGGACTCCGATTTGAAAATTCTTTATATGTACGGACTCGTGAGATGATGAGGATCGTTTTGGTATAAAGTTTGTCGAGTTTCGATACGCGGGCCCGGGGGTCGAGTTTTGGCTAATTTCGGGTTTGGTGCTCAAAGTTGATATTTTTCTATTGGAATTCATTCCCTTAGCATAATTTGATGTGAAAAATCTGATCTTGATAGATTTGGAGCACTCGGAAGTTGATTCGAGAGGAAAGCGTGTTGCGAAATAGCGTTTCGGGCTAGTTTGAGGTTATTAATGTCATTAAATCATGTCCTGAGGTTATGAAACCTCAGACTTTACATCCTTTCACGGACTTGGAGTGACGCACACACTGGATGACGAGTGCGGGGCGTGCACGAATTGGAAATTTTGAAATATGTCCCTTTTTAGGAAACTATCGAGTTGCGAAACTGCTTTTAAAGCATATGTTTATTAGTATTACTATGTTTTGTTATACTTGGGTTGTAAGCCGTGTTTGGGGCCTAGTGCCGATCTATTTAAACCCCTTTGGGGCCATTTTACTGATATTCCTCACTTTGAAACTATGATTTTACACTCAGACTTTCTTGTGAATTGTTGACACTCCTATTTGATGATATTACTATTTCTTGAAATGAAATACTATTTTGGGTCGAGAACCCCGTTTATTTATGGCCCGAGTGGCATGTTGAGCGTGTCTGAATGAGTGAGGCCGCGGGCCAATATTGTGAGGATGTTATGATATGAGAGAGGCCAAGTGCCTAAGAGTGATTGATGCCATGATTTTGCTTGGTTATAGCGCTTGGGCTGCAGGAGCTGATAACTAGAGATTTTACCTTACTTACATTCTTTCTTGCTTAAGATTTGGATAAAAGTGTATGCAAAATAGTCCCAAAGGCTTACTTGTTATGCTTGTTGCAGGGTTTAGTCAAAAAGGGTGACAACTAGTCAAAAACATGCTCAAAAAAGAGTGAAACATGCACAAGTACCAAGAACAAGCACAAGCAAAGTTCAACTGACCAGTGCGGACCGCGATCTGCACTGAAGAGATTCAGAAAGGTGTTTTTGAAGGCCAAATCAACGCAGACCGCGGTCCATTTTATGCAGTCCGCGGTGGAGAGATTTAGAGAGTAGTTTTTGAAGGTCAAAACCAACGCGGACCGCGATCCATTTTACGCGGTCCGCACCGAGGAGATTGAGAAGGCATCGACATTGAAGGCTAGAAAACCAACGCGGACCGCAGTCCTTTCTTCGCGGTCCACACTGAAGCCACCGCGGCCGCGATGCATTTTATGCGGATCGCGATGGCCAAGTTCAGAGGCCCAGTTTTCTAAGCTAAAAGCCTCACTGCGACCGCGATCCATTTTGTGCGGTCTGCGGTGACCCCGTAGGGGTATTTTTGTCCGGAAAATTCGGCCTAGTATAAATAGTTTCTTTTCTTATTTTTTAGGTCAGCTTTTGTACTCTGATATTATCAGGAGCTCGAGAACGGTTTTTCTACAGCTTTTTGAGTAATTTTAGAAGGGTTTCAACATTGAATCTTTCAATGTTTAGTTTATAATTTAATTATATGGGTTTTGCTTCATCTATTTCTCTGATTTCTTCAGTTATTATGAGTAGCTAAACCCATTAGCTAGGGTTGTGGCTCAACCCTAGTGTGGGTGTTTAATGGGCCCTTTAAATTAAGGCTTAGATATTTATGGGTGTTTGATATTTGGGCTGATTTGTGGTTTTCATGTTAAAATTAGTGGTTGCAAACACTAATTAGTGTTCATTTGACTTGGGTCCTTCTTGAGAGAGAGAACTTGAGTCTAGAAAATCAACCCAACAAGAAATTAAGACGAAATCAAGAGATTGATAGTCCCAATTAACGGGTTAAACCTAGAGATAGTAAAACCCTACTTGCGCCAATATTGCTTGCATAATCTTGGCACCCAATTGGCCTCGAGAGAGGCAATTAGGGCAAAGTCACTCAAACTACCGAGAGGTATAGAGTGGCTGATTTCGTGCATTGGCTATGCCATGTTCCCTTTGCTAACATCTCTGGCTTAAGTATTGGATCCCGTTAAATATTCACCTAGGGGAAAGTCATAACCCTAGTGCCTTTTATCCATTAAGAAAGCAACCAAAAAGACATTAGTTAGTTAATTAGAAAATTACCATTAGTTTAAACCGTAGTATAATTGTCAGATCAAGAAAAGTATGAAAAGTGAAATTAAGAGCACGAAACACGACTAGATTACATAGAAACTCAATTCAAATATTCATAAGTCTCTGTGGAATCGATCCCGATCCTTCGGGTAAAAGCTGCTCCGACCCTCATTGCTACTTTATAGTAGTGTAGGTGAGTGCCGATCACTTTTTGGCGTCATTGCCAGGGAGTTATATGGTGTTGATTAGCTACGTGAATAGTGGTGTTAAGTGTTTCTTTCCTTTTTCTGTTAACGTGTGTGTTGAATCTACTTAGGTGCTAATGGCGGATCCTTTGGGAAACATTATTGCGGGGGAGGAGGTATATGACAACCAAGAAGATGAAATCAATCAAGTACCACCTCCCAGACGGGGCCGACAGGCCAATCTTAATGAGGACATTCTAGACCTCCCCTGCCACCAGCTCCCAAAGCAGCCCCTCGGGTCCTTCCAAATGAGGGGTATGCTAGTGCTATTGTCCCGCCTATAATCCGGGCGGGAAAGTTTCAAATAACAAATGTGATGCTGACACTCTTGGAGAAGCAGGGCTATTTCACCGGAGCCGCCCACCAAAATGCTTACAAACATTTGAAAGGCTTCGTGGATACCTGCTGGGGTAGTAAGCAAACGAACGTCTCAGAAGATGCCTTGAGACTGCGGTTATTCCCCTTCTCTCTTCGAGGGAAGGCTCTTGATTGGCTCGAGCGGCTTCCCAACTACTCCATATCCACATGGGATGAGCTCGCAGACAAGTTTATTGCAAAAATTATCTCCCCTAGTCACATGGCAGCGCTTAGAGATGAAATAATTGCTTTTAAGCAAGAACCCAACGAGCCTTTGCATGAGATTTGGGAGCGCTATTGAACCATACTTATTCAAGATTTGCAATGACGGCGTCATCCGGCGATGTGTGCCCGAAGAAGAACAAGGATCGATTCTTGAGTCTTGCCATTTCTCACCTTATGGTGGTCATCATGGAAACTATCATCAAAAGTTGATTCTGGACGCTGTTGGCACTCATGGAAAGGCACTGAAAGATCTTGCTAAGGAGACAAAGAAGCTGAGGAAGACACGTGCCTCCAAGGAGTTAGTGAAGAAGTTAAGGGAGGATGTAGATAAGCTGAAGGAGGATCACTTGCCATTGGACTTGCTGCTGCATGGCCTTGCTGCCCAGCCTGAGCTAGAGCCGGAGATAGAGAGGCCAGCAAAGAGGAAGAGAGTGCTTCCCTGCACTGAGGGCATTGTGGTAGAGTTGGCGGACCCGCATGGAGGCACCTCGAGTCAGCCACAACTGCCACTACAGGCCCAGGTTATAGAGGAGATCCAGGTCCCGATGGAGACACAGGGTTCTGAGGACCAGTCACAGGTTCCCATGCAGTCCGCAAACCCCGGGACCCATACTCAGGATCCTATGCAGACGGAGGGCCTATAGGGAGTTTCACTTGACTCTTTCTCCTTTATTTTGAGATTATTTTGTTAGTTAGCATTGAGGACAATGCTAGCTCTCATTTGAGGGGGCAACCCTATATTGGATTTGGATGAATGTACATATTTGATATTATTTCGTTTTTATTATGCTTTCTTTTTTATTTTGGTATGTACATAACTTTACTATTCTAGTACTTTTTATATTTTTGCACTTTTGGTCTGTATATAAAGTTACTTTTTAATGTATATATTCATTCCCCCTTATGTATATTCGATTAAATCCCCTCTTGTATATATTCATTCTACTTTAAGCATTTTACTTTCCGCATTTTTCCTTTTTATAGCTTCTTATTTTGTTTTCGTAGCTTCTTGTTTTGAATTTTCGCGTGCAATAAGCCTTTGGTTTTCTTAACGCCAAGGTTCTTTCCAAAGGTGGAATCTGTGTGAACCGGGTGGCTCTTCTCAAGGATGGATGTTGTGACAACCTTCTTAATGGTTTGAGTCTGTTTTTCTTTTTGCTTTATATGTAAATAGTAGTGGGTAAGGAATGGTACCTCAAGCAAAGCTTCACTTGGGCCTAACACATTTGCCTTTGATCATATGGTCAAAAATAAATCGTTGTGTTTAGGATGGTAAAAGTCGTGATCTTGAGACTCTTGTGTTGGCCGATAATCATCAAGTGGTTTTTCGGGACCATTATGTTGCTCAAATCATAGCTATGGTCGTTTTGGGCCCCCGACTCTGTTTCTTTAGCAATCCATAGCTTTAGAGGTGAGAATTTGAATTGCAAGTCCAAGTCCCGTGCCATTAGTCTAGAACTTGCCCTGAATGTTTGTCTAGGCGAAATCCTAAGTATAGCTTGACTTGAGATGTGATTATAGGCTCTCCTTGATCCAAATGATGACTTGAACATTTCCGTAGCCTACCAATGACAATTTCCCTACTCAACTCTTTTGAGCCTTAGTTACCTGTTTCTTTCACGAACCATGATACAAACCTTCACCCATTCTGCCCTCTCTTGGCACCCCTTCTTTCTTAAGAACAAGGAAAAAACGTAAGTTTGGGGGAGAAACAAGAAATGCAACAAAGTGAAAAAGAAGGTACAAAAGGAAGAAAAAAGGAAAGGCAATGAAAAAGAAAGAAAAGAAAATCAAAAAGTCAAAAAGAATGAGCAAGTTAGAAGAAATAAAAGGGAATCAATGAAAAGAAAGAAATTAAAGGTGTGGAATGCTCAGAAAGGAGAAACAAATGATTTAATTGAACAAAAAGGTGTGATAATGTGTCTCTCTAACCCATCAGAAAGAGCTTAATGACTCAAGAAGTCAAGAGAATGTGCGCAAGAAGTGAAACAAATGAAGTGCTTAAGGGAAGATGGAACCCACTTAGACAAAATATTTCTTACCTTGAACCCAAAAGCCTTTAATATGTCTCCACAAAAGTCCTATATGATCTTGAGTCGAATGAAGCTTACATTAGTGGTGACTCACATAAGGGACAAGCCTATGGTACTTCGAGCTGGACTTGAGTCTTTTCCTTGAGAGAGATGAGTGAACTCCCATTATCCTCGTTCTGAGTGTTACAATCTTAAAGTGAGGTTTGCTTAGCGAGAGTTGAGGAGTATGAGTTTGGGTTCCACAATGACCAAAGTAGTAGTAAGCGTTTTGTTGATGAGTCAGTCAACTCTTGATGCTCTTGTGTCGCACTGAAATCCATAGTTGTAAAAGGTCAAATGTTGTTAATGATTCATTTGCATTGAGGGCAATTGTTAGTTTGATGCTAGAAGAGGTTACCTTAGGACAGCTGAATTTTCTTGGATTTACTCAAAAAGGGGTGGGGCTTATTTTGTTTGCTTGAGGACACGCAAAAGCTTAAGTTCGGGGGAGTTAATAACTAGAGATTTTACCTTATTTTACACTTTTTCTTGCTTAAGTTTTGGATAAAAGTGTGTGCAAAATAGTCCCAAAGGCTTACTTGTTGTGTTTGTTGCAGGGTTTAGTCAAAAAGGGTGACAACTAATCAAGAACCTGCTCAAAAAGGAGTGAAACTTGCACAAGTACCAAGAACAAGCACAAGCAAAGTTCAACTGATCAGTGCGGACCGCGGTCCGCACTTAGGAGATTCAGAGAGGTGTTTTTGAAGGCCAAATCAACACGGACCGCGGTCCATTTTATGCGGTCTGCGGTGGAGGGATTCAGAGAGTTTTTGAAGGTCAAAACCAACGCGGACCGCGGTGGAGAGATTCAGATAGTTTTTGAAGGTCAAAACCAGTGCGGACCGCTGTCCATTTTATGCGGTCCGCACTGAGGAGATTCAGAAGGAATCAACATTGAAGGCTAGAAGACCAACGCGGACCGCAGTCCTTTCTTCGCGGTCCGCATTGAAGCCACCGCGGCTGCGATGCATTTACGCGGACCGCGAGTCCAAGTTTAGAGGCCCAATTTTGTAAGCTAAAAGCCTCACCACGACCGCGGTCCATTTTGTGCAGTCCGCGGTGACCCCACAGGGGTTTTTTTGCCCTGAAAATTTGGCCTAGTATAACTAGTTTCTTTACTTATTTTTTAGGTAAGCTTTTGTACTCTGATATTATCAGGAGCTCGTGAACGGTTTTTCTTAAGCTTTTGAGTAATTTTAGAAGGGTTTCAACATTGAATCTTTCAAATTTAGTTTATAATTCAATTATATGGGTTTTGCTTCATCTATTTCTCTGATCTCTTCAGTTATTATGAGTAGCTAAACCCATTAGCTAGGGTTGTGGCTCAACCCTAGTGTGGGTGTTTAATGGGTCCTTTAAATTAAGGCTTAGATGTTTATGGGTGTTTGGTATTTAGGCTGATTTGTGGTTTTCATGTTAAAATTAGTGGCTGCAAACACTAATTAGTGTTCATTTGACTTGGGTTCTTCTTGAGAAAGAGAACTTGAGTCTAGAAAATCAACCCAACAAGGAATTGGGACAAAATTAAGAGATTGATAGTGCCAATTAACAGGTTAAACCTAGAGATAGTAAAACCCTACTTGAGCCAATATTGCTTGCATAATCTTGGCACCCAATTGGCCTCGAGAGAGGCAATTAGGGCATATCCACTCAAACTACGGAGAGGTATAGAGTGGCTAATTCCGTGCATTGGCTATGCCATGTTCCCTTTGCTAACATCTCTGGCTTAGGTATTGGATCCCATTAAATATTCGCCTAGGGGAAAGTCATAACCCTAGTGCCTTTTATCCATTAAAAAAATAACAAAAAATACATTAGTTAGTTAATTAGACAATTACCATTAGTATAAACTATAGTATAATTGACAAATCAAAAAAACTATGAAAAGTGCAATTAAGAGCACGAAACACTACTAGATTACATAGAAACTCAACTCCAATATTCATAACTCTCTTGGAATCGATCCCGATCCTTCGGGTAAAATCTGCTCGGACCCTCATCTTGCTACTTTATAGTAGTGTAGGTGAGTGCTGATCAGGAGCCCCTCCAGAGTCTGTACACACCCCCAGTGAGCGCAGGTACCTAGTGAGTGCATGTGTCGAGTGGCGAGTGACGCGTGATTGGGAGGTATGAGTGACGGTGAGGTGCTGAGTGACTGTTACTGAGTGATGGTGAGGTGCTGAGGGAATATTTCTGAGGCATGATTATGCCCGAGGGGCAGTTTTATGATGATGTTTTAATGAGCTTTGATTATGATTCACTTCATTTTTCAAACTGATATTTTGGTGGTTTTACTGAGAAATCTTGGAAAAATATACTTCTTTCAAAGGATTTTCTGGAAATTGGTTTACGAACTTATGTATACTTTATTGAGAGTTGATGTGTTACGATTTTATGGATTGGTGTATTTGTTGTTGTGTGTTTCTTATTCTTTAGACTGTGATTTAGTTTCATTACTACTAAGTTGGCGTACTCATCATTACTCCCTACACCTCTGTGTGCAGATCCAGGTACTATTTTGGAGCAGTAGCCATCCGAGTTCGATATCGTCAGCTATTGGGATTTTGAGGTAGCTGTCCAGCATCCGTAGCTTCTCCATTTCCCTTCCTTTATTTGTATTAGTATTTTATTCCTATACATTATTTATGACATTAGCAAAGTTAGTTTTATTCTTAGATGCTCGTGATCGGTTGACTCCACTCTTGGGGGATTTTTTGACTGTTAGTTTTTTATTTATGCTGCTTAAAGACTTAGAGAATGTTTTAATTACTTATTATGCTGGTACTTAATGATTTTGAGAAACTTTATTAAAACAAATGTGTAGTTATGTGATGGTTGGCTAGCCTAGTTCCACGATAGGCGCCATCACGACTTTTTAGGATTTGGGGTCGTGACAAGTTGGTATGAGCACTAGAGACCAGGTGGGTTACTTCAGAGGTTAGATATTCCGGAGTGCAAGTGGGAGAGAATTACTATGGACTTTGTAGTTGGGCTTCCATGGACTTCGAAGGGTTTTGATGCTATTTGGGTTATTGTGGATCGGCTGACCAAGTCCACGCACTTTATTCCTGTCAGCACTACTTATACTTCGGAGTGGTTAGCTGGTATCTACATCAGGGAGAATGTCCGATTGCATGGGGTTCCAATTTCTATCATTTCTGACAGAGATACTCATTTCACATATCAGTTTTGAAGAGCCGTACAGAGAGGTATGGGTACTCAGGTAGAGTAGAGCACAACATTTCATCCTCAGACCGACGGGCAGTCGGAACGGACTATTCAGATTTTGGAGGACATGTTGCGTTCCTGTGTGATTGACTTTGGTGGTTAATGGGATCAGTTTTTGCCACTTGCGGAGTTTACATAATAATAGCTACCAATCCAGTATTCAGATGGCCCCGTATGAGGCTCTATATAGTACGAGGTATAGATCTCCGGTTGGTTGGTTCGAACCCGATGGGGCTAGACTATTAGGCACATATTTGATTCAGGATGCATTGGAGAAGGTGAAGTTGATTCAGGAGCGACTTCGCACGGCGCAGTCTAGGCAGAAGCGTTATGCGGGCCGGAAGGTCGGGGATGTGTCTTTTATGGAAGGTGATAAGGTACTGCTAAAGGTATCACCCATGAAAGGTGTCATGATGTTCGAAAAGAGGGGAAAGCCGAGTCCTCGGTTTATTGGTCCTTTTGAGGCACTTCAGAAGATTGGGGAGTTGGCTTATAGACTTGCCTTGCCACCTACCTTGTTGAGTGTTCATACGGTATTTCATGTGTCGATGCTTTGGAAGTATGTTGGTGACCCGTCTCATGTTTTAGACTTCAACACAGTTCAGCTTGAGGGTGATATGTCATATGAGGTAGAGCCAGTAGCAATTTTGGATCGTCAGGTCATAAAGTTGAGGTCCAAGGATATAGCTTCAGTGAAGGTACAATAGAAAGGTCAGCCAGTGGAGGAGGCTACTTAGGAGACCAAGCGGGAGATGTAGAGCAAATATTCTCACTTGTTTGAGACTCCAGGTATGTTTCTAGACCTATTCGAGGACGAACGTTTGTTTTAGAGGGGGAGAATGTAATGACCCGGTCGGTCATTACGTAGAATCTGCATTATATTTACTGTTACTGCCTTGTCATAGGTTGGTTATACTGTTTATGATGTGTTAGAGTTGGTTTGCTCGGGTTCAGAATGGTAATAGTGAGATATGAGACACTTGGTCTCTAAAAATAGCTTTATAGTTGGAAAAGTCAACTGAAAGTTGACTTATTGGTAAACAACCTCGGAATGTGGATTTTATGGTTCGGATAGCTTCGTTAGGTTATTTGAGACTTAGGAGTGTGTTCGGAATATTTTTGTGATGTCTGGTGTAGATTTAAGCTTGAATTGGCGAAAGTTAGTTTTTGGCGATTTTCAGTCGGCGGTGGAAAATAGGTTGTCAGGGTCGGAATGGAATTCCGGAAGTTGGAACAGGTTCGTAATGTCATTTTGGATATGTCTGCAAAATTTCAGGTCAATCGGATGTGTTTTGGATAGTTTCGGCATCGTTGGTGGAATCTAGAAATTTCAAAGTTCATAGGCTTGAATTCGATGAGATTTTGGCGTTTTGATGTTAGTTAGGTGTTCTGAGAGTGCAACTATGTTTGAATGATCATTTATGATGTGTTGTTATATTTGGTTGGGGTCCCGAGGGTCTCGGGATGGATTTCGGATGGTTAACGTGCATTTTTGGCCTTAGAAAGTCTGTTCTTTTTTGGTGTGTTAACACAACAGTGATTTGTTCATCGCGATCGCATGGCAATAGCTGCGATCGCGTAGAGTAAAAGTCGAGGCAGGTAAAGTTGTTCTATGCGATCGCATAAGTGTGTCTGGGATCGCATAGCTTGCCAGGCTAGATAAGTGTGGTCGCGTGGATCTTCATGCGATTGCGTAGAGTTATAGGCACGTGGGGAGTGAGTTCATTTGTTCTTTGCGATCGCGTGGGTAAGTTTTAGATCGCGTGGGTTGAGGCCCTGTTGAATCGTGATCGCGTGTGAAGGTCTGCGATCGCGTAGGGTCTTTTGAGGGTCTGTGGAATTTTCTCTTGGCGATCGCGTGGGTACTCCCGCGATCGCAGTGAAGTAATAACTGGACAGTATATATTAAAACCCTCCGCGACCTTTGCCCACTTTTCCACCATTTTTGAACGGGAATAGAGCTTTTGGAGCGGTTTTGAAGAGGGAAAACGATTGTTCTTCATTGAGCTAAGGATTTTGGACCCCATAACTCGATTATATATATTAAGGACTAAATTAACAGTGTATAATTGAGGAAAAATCAGTAGAAAAAGGTGAAGTTAGGGCTTGGGATTATGAGACGTTTTAGGGATGATTTGAGGGGTCAGATTAACTCCGATGTCAGAGTTCTTTATATGTACAGACTCGTGAGATGATGAGTATCCTTTTGGTATAAAGTTTGTCGAGTTCCGAGATGCAGCCTCGGGGGTCGGGTTTTGGCTAATTTTTGGTTTTGTGCTCAAAGTTGATATTTTTCTATTGGAATTAGTTCCCTTAGCATAATTTGATGTGAAAAATCTGATCTTGATAGATTTGGAGCACTCGAAAGTTGATTCGAGAGGCAAGCGTGTTGCGGAATAGCTTTTCGGGATAGTTTGAGGTAAGTAATGTCTTTAAATCCTGTCCTGAGGGTATGAAACCCCGGACTTTACATCCTTTCACTGATTTGGAGTGACGCACACACTGGATGACGAGTGTGGGGCGTGCACGAATTAGAAATTTCGAAATATGTCCCTTTTAGGTAACTATCGAGTTGCGAAACTGCTTTTAAAGCATATGTTTATTAGTATTACTATGTTTTGTTATACTTGGGCTGTAAGCCGTGTTTGGGGCCTAGTGCCGATCTGTTTAAACCCCTTGGGGGATATTTTACTCATATTCCTCACCTTGAAACAATGATTTTACACTCAGTCTTCCTTGTGAAATTGTTGACACTCCTATTTGATGATATTACTATTTCTTGAAATGAAATACTATTTTGGGTCGAGAACCCCGTTTATTTATGGCCCGAGTGGCATGTTGAGAGTGTTTGACTGAGTGAGGCCGAGGGCCCATATTGTGATGATGTTATGGTATGAGAGAGGCCGAGTGCCTGAGTGTGATTGATGCCATGATTTGGCTTGTTTATAGCGCTTGGGCTGTAGGAGCCTCTCCAGAGTCTGTACATACCCCCAGTGAGCGCAGGTACCTACTGAGTGCGAGTGCTGAGTGACGAGTGATTGGGAGGTATGAGTGACTGTGAGGTTCTGAGTGAATGTTACTGAGTGAAGGTGAGGTGCTGAGGGAATATTTCTGAGGCATGATTATGCCCGAGGGGCGATTTTATGATGATGTTTTACTGAGTTTTGATTATGATTCACTTCATTTTTCAAACTGATATTTTGGGAGTTTTACTGAGAAATCTTTGAAAAATATACTTGTTTCAAAGGATTTTCTGGAAATTAGTTTTCGAACTTATGTATACTTTATTGAGACTTGATGTGTTACGGTTTTGTGTATTTGTTGTTGTGTGTTTCTTATTCATCAGACTGTGGTTTATTTTCATTACTACTTAGTGGGCATACTCATTATTACTCCCTGCACCTCTGTGTGCAGATCCAGGTACTGGTTCGGAGCAGTAGCCATCCGAGTTCGATATCGTCAGCTGTTGGGATTTCGAGGCAGTTATCCAGCGTCTGCAGCTTCTCCAATTCCCTTCCTTTATTAGTATTAGTATTTTATTCCTAGACATTATTTATGACATTAGCAGAGTTAGTTTTATTCTTAGATGATCGTGATCGGTTGACTCCAGTCTTGGGGGATTTGTTTAGACGTTTAGTTTATTATTTATGTTGTTTAAAGACTTAGAGAATGTTTTAATGACTTATTATGCTGGTACTTAATGATTTTGAGAAACTTTATTAAAACAAATGTGTAGTTATGTGATGGTTGGCTAGCCTAGTTCCACGATAGGCGTCATCACGACCTATTAGGATTTGGGGTCGTGACAGTATCAAAATTATTTATGAATACTCTTGAGAAAATATTTTCCGTGATTTGTGTACCAAACACCAGAAAATGAATAAGATTACTACTTGTTTTCCAAGAAAACATTTTCCATGGAAAACATTTTCCTTTATACCAAACACACCCTTTGAGTCATTTTTTTTCCCTTAGGGGGATTAGAGAGACTTGACATCGCTCTTTCTTTGTTATGCTATTCACGATCTCCTTCTTTGCTTTCTCCATGCTTCTCAATTCTTCTTTCTTTTGCATCTTTTCAACCCTTTCACATTATTCACTTTCTTTTTGTGTTTTTCTTTGTTCTTCCTTTCCTTTTCCTCTTTTTTATTTCTTTTGTCTTTTTGTACCTTGAGACCATCTTTAAAATCCTCGACTCTCCCTCAAACTTATGTTCTTGCTATTTGCATCACATGAGTGCTAATGAAAAGTCGGTGACAAGAGAGAGTCACTATAAGATGGTTAAAGGCTTTTAAGGTGGTTATTGAAGGCTTTAGGCTCAAAAGGATTTACTAAGGATGATATCATTGGTGGGCCATGGAAGGTTTTAAAACGGGCCAAAGAGATCCTACAATCACTTCTCAAGCCATGCTAACTTATAATTTTACCTAGAAACACATTCCGGTCAAGTTCTAGACCATTCGCACGGGTACTTTGACTTGTAACAAATTACCTCACCTCTCACACAACTAGATTGTTAAAGAGAAAGAAGTCGAGGTCCCACAAAAACCGCATTCAAGATTGAAAATCTCTACAATTCAACTAAACTATCTGATGATTACCTAAGTCAACACAAGACCACTAACTAGAGCTATTTCTTTACAAAAACTTATTTTTAACCATAAGCACATAGTTAAGTGTGTTGGTACTAAGTGAAACATGCTCGACCTTTTTAGTCCTTACTACTACTCATTTTTTTTATACCTAAACATCAAAAATTGACTCAATCCCTTAAGAAGGTTGTCACGCCGTCCATTGTTGGGAAGAGCCACCCGTCCCATACAAGACCACATTTGGAAAGAATCGTGGCATTAAGAAAACCAAAGGCTTATTGTTCTTTAAACCTAAGAAGAAGCTAGCAAATTCCAAAGGAACTACTAAAGTAAATAAGAAGTTATACTACTAAGAAAAACAAACTAAAGAAGCTACGAAATAAACTACGGAAAGCAA
Source organism: Nicotiana undulata (assembly GCA_005239495.1). NCBI lineage: Eukaryota > Viridiplantae > Streptophyta > Magnoliopsida > Solanales > Solanaceae > Nicotiana > Nicotiana undulata. The sequence goes on along the minus strand of ML241644.1, from coordinate 18,952 downwards.
GGTAAATGAATATACAAACCGAAGTTATATTCATCAAACAAAAGGGAAGAATAAATACATACCAAAGAGAAAATAAAGAAAAAAGAAAAAAATAGTATCAGAGTTATCACAGGCCAAAATCAATGTCAATCAATCATATAAATAGACCACCCCCAAATGAAAAATAAGCATTGTCCTCAATGCATAACAAAAGAATAAGAACAGGAAAGGGTAGAGAGTTAAGAGAACTCCCTAAGTGGTCGCAGACTGCATGGCATCTCCAACACCCTCAGTTTGCATAGCATCCTCAGAACCCTCCGTCTCCTCAAGTTGTATCTCATCATCACTTTGCTGAGGGAGAGCCGGGTTGCTGAGCATCTGGATCATCTCCTCAACGGTGTGGGTCGTAGCATCCGGCTCCTCAGACTTCCCGGCTACTGCCTCTAGTGCTGCCTGTGTTGCTAGGGCTGTTGTCTCCATAAGTAGGTCCAATGGTAGCTCTCCGACAGATGCAATCTTGGCAACCTCCTAGCTCAACTTCTCCACCGACTTCTTCGACGCTTGAGACTTCTGCATCTTTTTTGTTTGCTTCCTCAATTCCTCAATGACCTGCCCATGTGCCACTAGAGTCTCCATTATGTTCTTCTGGTTGTTCAGAATCTTCTTCAAAGTTTTCTCCACTGACGGAGTTACCTTTGGGGCTACTGGGGTAGAGGATTATGATGCAACAACATTGGATATGTCAGACAACTTTGAAGTAGCTGCCTCATCCAGTTGTTGAGACTCGCCAATGTCTGGGAGACTCGGAGTGTAGTATGTGGATAAATGGATGAAGCTGGTACTGATAAAGGAGCTGATAGCCTGGATGAAGAAGGTGGTGGCATGGCTGTTGTAGAAGCCATGGAAGTTGTGGAAGGCTCATCAGATGAATAAGTAACTACTACCCTTGGCTCCTCAGATGAATCAGTAACTACTACCCTTGGCTCCTCAGATTGGCCAGTGGAAGTAGTTTCCTTACCCTTGAACTTCGGGTTGTCGGCATCTTGAAGGTAGTACTATTAGAAATGCTTATTAGCCTTTACTTTTGTATCATATGGCCTCGACTCCACCCTTTGATCATTGAAGTATACAGTGAGGAAGTTGGGGTAGGGATATGATTTCTCCTCCTTCTGGTCAGCTAATATAATGTTGGTGGACATGATGGCCCCCACATTTATCGGTTACCCATCCATAAAAGAAGCCACTGGGACTGCTCGGGGAAGGGGCAGGTTCTTCTCATTCAAGAACGGGTCAATGCAGCTGCATACAAATGTTTGCCACCTTTTGGCCTTAAAACTTTGGGTGGCCTGGATCATGGGGATCCCTACTATGAGCCATAGAGGTGGTGGTCCTCGAGCTGCCAGAATTTCTGCTAACCACGGCCGAGCAGCCTCTCCCAAAGCTAGACTTTCCAAGTATTGGACGGCTTCCACTTCTTCAAATCCCACATATTTGTTCAGAGTACACGGGTCGAATTGGATTTTCAGATTTTTCACTTTGGTTACCTTGGTACCCTTCTTTATATGAGAAACATTGGCATAAAGTTCTTTAACCAAGTGCTCGTTTGCGTCGAGGACATCTTGGGTGAACAGTTTCAATAATTTTGGCTCGTAGAATTGTCTGAGGACATTTGAATTATGAATGTCCAAGTCCTACATCAAAAACTGCTTCTCAAGTGTGAGCGATCTATGCGACCAAAATTCTCTGAACCTATTGAAGGCAGTGGGGCTGACAAATCTGTCCTCCCACGTCTCTCTTCTCCTTGACCTATCAAGGCCACCCAATCGAGAGTCACCTCCTCTCCTATCATCTGGTACATTATTTAGATTGATTGGTGTGGGAGGAGAAGGAAACAAGTGATTAGTGGTGATTTTCCAACTCATTTTAGTCTCTTTTCTTTAGATTTTGCGTCCTTTAATGATAATATGAGGTTGTTTATGGTGTGTATTGTTAGATTTTCAGGTAAGTTATGCCATGAAGTGATTTAAATTCAATTGAAGTGAAATTGAGCAAAAAATGGTTGAAATAATGCAAAAGTCTCCAGGGATTCCGCACCAGCGGAATAATAGGCGCACAAGCGATCTCGCACCTGCGAGGAGATAGTCTGCATCTGCGAAGTTGAGCAGCTTGACTTGGGATCACATCTGCGAGTCAAGACCCGCTTCTGCGGCTGCGCATCTGTGCTTTCCAGACCGCATCTGCAGATCGAGTGCTTGCCTTCATTTTTCGCATCTGCGATGGTCGATCCGCAGCTGCGAGGATCTTTTCACATGTGCGGTCAACGGGCTTTCAGACCTGGGAAGTAAAGATATTTAACATTTTCTCAATTCTAAACTCAAAAATACACGACCTGGCAGTTATTTTTCACATCTTTGGGCAATTCTTTTACATCTTTATATAGAGAACAAGTTTGGAAGATAGGGTTCTTGCACACACACTTGGGTCTTGAAGATTTGAAGCTTTTGGTTGAGAATTTCTTACTCCTTTATGCTCATTTTTTCAATTTCTCGCTTTGTATTGAATATTTAAGTGTGTAGTATTTAATTCCAACACTTGAATCTTGTTTTTCGAAATATTCATATTTAAAGTGTGGATTAAATACCTTGTTGTGCTTATGTATTGAAGGATTTTTATTTATTTATGAAGTGAGTTGTTGTTTCTTTAATTATTCTTGTTCTTTAATGTTTCCAAAGGGATTAGCTAACCCTAGTACTGGCCCATTTACTCCGAATTAATTTTGGAAAAGATAATTTGGGATTGGGAAAGATTAATTAACAAGAAATTGAGGCTTTAACCCTCATTTTATAGATTATACCTAGGAATAGGAATTGAACTACTTGTAGCCATATACGGGTGTTCTTAATCTCTTAATTTTGTTAGTGATAATTCAATTATAAAGTCTTGTTAGTCTTCGGAAGAAGCTAATTTAGAATTGTTATCCGTGGCTAATTAACATAAACTCGCTCATAATTGTAAAATCGTGAAATACATTGGATCGTTACTTGAGAGTAATTGTCGATGCATCCATACTTGTAGTCATTGAGAATGTGATTTGTAAATTATGGCAATACTACTTGTACTTTAAATGGTAGAACCTCATTGAATTGTTGGTTTTGATTTGCTTGAGGACAAGCAAAAGCTTTAAGTTGGGGGTGTTGATGAGTGGTGATTTTACCACTCCTTTTAGTCTCTTTTCTTTAGATTTTACGTCCTTTAATGATAATATGAGGTTGTTTATGGTGTGTATTGTTAGATTTTCAGGTAAACGATGCCATGAAGTGATTTGAATTTAATTGAAGTGAAATTGAGAAAAACATGGTTGAAAGAATGCAAAAGTCTCCAGGGATTCTGCATCTGCGGAATATTGTGCACAAAAGCAATCTCGCACCTGCAAGGAGATAGTCCGCATCTTCAGAGTTGAGCAGCTTGACCTGGGATCGCATCTGCGAGTAAAGACCCGCTTCTGCAGTTGCGCATCTGCGCTTTCAAGACCGCATCTGCAGATCCAGTGCTTCCCTTAACTTTCCACATCTGCGATGGGCGATCCGCATCTGGGGAGCTGCACCTGCGAGGATCTTTTCGCAGGTGCAGTAAACGGGCTTTCAGACCTGGACAGTAAAGACATTTCATATTTTCTCAATTCCAAACCCATTGATACACAACCTAGAAGATATTTTTCACATCTTTGGGCAAATCTTTTACCTCATTGTATAGAGAACAAGTTTTGGAAGTTAGGGTTCTTGCACACACACTTGGGTCTTGAAGATTTGAAGCTTTTGGTTGAGAATTTCTTACTCCTATATGCTCATTTATTTATTTCCTTGCTTTGTATTGAATATTTAAGTGTGTAATATTTATTTCCATCACTTGAATCTTGTTTATAGAAATATTCATATTTAAAGTGTGGATTAAATACCTTGTTGTGCTTATGTATTGAAGGATTTTTATTTTATTTTGTGAAGTGAATTGTTGTTTCTTTAATTATTCTTGTTCTTTAATGTTTCCAAAGGGATTAGATAACCCTAGTACTCGCCCATTTACTCCGAATTAATTTTGGAAAAGATAGTTTGGGGTTGGGAAAGATTAATTAACAAGAAATTGAGGCTTTAACCCTCATTTTATAGATTCTACCTAGGAATAGGAATTGAACTACTTGTAGCCATATACGGGTGTGCTTAATCTCTTAATTTTGTTAGGGATAATTCAATTAGGAAGTCTTGTTAGTCTTCGGAAGAAGCTAATTTAGAATTGTTATCTGTGGCTAATTAACATAAACTCGCTCATATTTGTAAAATCGTGAAATACATTGGATAGTTACTTGAGTGAAATTCCAGATACATCCATACTTGTAACAATTGATCATTTTAGCTATTTCACAATCCAATTCTAAGTGTTTGGCATTGCATAAAAAGTGATAATTCTCTTACATTCCTAATCGCCTACATATTGTTCTCTGTGGGATTCGACCCCGACTCATAGTTGGGTAATTTTTATTGCATGCGACCGTGTCCATTTACTTTTAGTTAGTGGATTTGGACATATCAAAGAGGTAGGCTCGGACCCCTGTCTTTCTGCTTCAGAACCAGTAGAAGAGTGGTCTATAGGCTCATTGCGCAATTGATAGAGCCCTGTGGTTTGTGGTGTATTGGATTGGGGTTCAGGTCGGACCTACATAGATTGGCCCTCAGAGGCTTCCCCAGTAGAGGCATATTCACTAGGGTCAGAGGAGTCAGGAGTTCTGCTGGCAGTGGCTTTCTTGCTTATGATTTTCTAGACGACAAGTGGTAGGTTACTCTTGCCTTGGCCCCGGAAGGGCTCACCCCTCCCTTTTGGTGCATCAACTCTCCCACGGGATCTAACAATTGTCTGCAACACATAGTAATAGGAATCAGTTAGAATGGAAGCTCATAGTGTATACAAATGCATATTGAAAAGTTGCAGTAAAACAGATTCAAAAGAGGTTGTCCGGAACGCACAAAAATGAGTGCCCGCAGACAGACGAGTGTGGACCGCAAAATTTTAGAGTGCGGCCGCACAACCCCCAGGTTCAGAATGGCTTCTCTGATCATTCAACAGTGCGGACCGCACAATTTCACTGCGGCCGCACAACCACACTGCGGATTGCGTAATTATGGGTGCAGTCTGCACATTTCAAACATCAATTTACCCTAGCTTTCACTTATGCGGACCGCACAAAAATGTATGCGGCCACACAAAAATGTGTGCGGACGCACCATTTAAAAAATGACGGGAACTGCTCTTTGTTGTATGCAATTTTCACAAAATTAGGGCAAACTTTTAGCAATTAAACATGGTTAACTATTTAGCCAGGCCCCAATTAAAAGTTCAAATATTACCCACATGATTCTAAGCAAAAATGACTAATTATTGATATTTTTAGGCATGAAACTAACCCTAGATTAAAGAACACAATTAAGAAAGAAAAGAAAAACAAATTGAAAAAACAAAATATGTAATGAACATACCAGTAATGAGGGATGCAGGTGAGAAACTACACAGATAGAATGCTTGAACTTTGAGATTGAATTCATTGGTCTTGCTTAGGGTTTCACATCTTAGAGAGGGAAACGTGTGAATAGTGCATGGAGGTCCTAATTATAGGTTGATCTAGTCGGTGCAAAACTTACTTGAGTGCGGCCACACAATTTTGAGTGTAGTCCGCACTCTTTACCTTTTCCTTTGAAGAATTGTTGTGGTCCGCACAAAAGTGAGTGCGGCCGCAGAATCTGTGCGGACCGCACAGTTTTGTGTGCGACCAAAATTTGTTAACACAATTTGACGGGTCAAACTTTAGAGAGCATGCATTTTTTGCCTTCAAGTTGTGCGGCCGCACATAAAATTGTGCGGCCGCACATAAAATTGTGCGGCCATAGAGTGATTGTGTTGTCCTCATAATTCTGGTTCAGTTCGCACTTTTGTGATACTTAGCCAATTTTTCTTGCACAGACCATTCAATGCACACCCATTCATGCATACACTTCAAAACTAGTTAGCACAAAACAAAGCCTATCTAATCTTAAGAAGAAAATCAAGTAAAAGACAAAAAAATACATGGGTTGCCTCCCAAGAAGTGCCTGAATTAATGTTGCGGCACGATGCAGATTACCAATCATTTTAAATGAAGCAACGCCGCAACATGGCCATCATCACCCTTGCCAAGATAATTTTTTACCCGGTGCCCATTGACTCTAAACACTTCATTGTTCTTATTTTTCAGATCTAGAGCACAGAAGGGTGTCACATCCACAGCTTCAAATGGGCCACTCCACTTGGATTTCAACTTTTTCGGAAACATCCGCAACCAAGAATTGAACAATAGCACAAGATCACCTTCTTTGAATTGTTTATTCTGGATATACTTGTCATGGAGGTACTTTATCTTGTCCTTAAACAAGGATGAACTTGAATATGCATGGGATCGGAACTCATCAGGCTCATTCAATTTCTCTACCCTTAAGTTGGCGGCTACATTCCACTCATGATTAAGCTTCTTCAATGCCCACATATCCTTGTGCTAAAGTTCCACCAGAAGGTGACAAGCCTTTCCGAACACTAATTGATACAGAGACATACCGGTTGGTGTTTTGTAAGCTGTTCTATAAGCCCAAAGAGCATCATCAAGTTTCTTTGATCAATCCGTCTGGTTGGCATTGACAGTCTTTCACCAAATACTCTTGATCTACCAGTTGGAGACTTCAACCTGCCCACTTGCTTGAGGATGATAGGGGGTCGACACTTTTTGAGTGACACCATACTTGGAGATTAAAGTATCAAAAGCTTTTTTCCAAAAGTGTGTTCCCCCATCACTAATAATGGCCCTTAGAGTATGAAACCTTGTGAATATGTTCTTCTTCAAGAATGCTACCACACTCCTAGCTTCATTGTTGAGCGAGACCACTACATCAACCCACATTGACACGTAACCCACAACTACCAATATATAAGTGTTACCACATAAGCTCACAAACGGACACATGAACTCAATGCCCCACACATCAAAAACTTCAATCTCCAAGATGGTGGTGAGGGGTATCTCATTTTTCTTGGAACTCCCGCCGGCCCTTTGGCATTCATCACAACGCTTGACGAGATTACTAGCGTCCTTGTAAAGAGTAGGCCAATAGAATCCACAACTTAATACCTTTGTAGTTTTTCTTGCACCACCATAGTGACCATCGTATGGCGAAGAGTGGCAAGCCTCATGAATTCCCAATTTTTCTTCTTCTGGTACACATCTTCGGATCACACCATCAGTACAAATTCTGAAGAGATAGGCTCATCCTAATAGTAGTCCAGGTTGTCCCATTTGAGCTTCTTCCTTTGGTTTGAAAGAACTCATTCAGTACAATGCCATTCACAAGATAATTGGCCAAATCGGCAAACCATGGCATCCTGGTCACAGAAATGGATAGGAGTTGCTCGTCGGGAAATGAATCAGTGATCTCAAGGCCATCATGTGGCCTCCCCTCCTCCTCCAATCGGAACAAATGGTCTGCCACTTCATTTTCAATTGCCTTGCGGTCTTGAATCTCAAGATCAAACTCTTGTAAAAAAAGTACCCACCACATAAATCTTTCCTTAGAATATTTCTTGCTCATCAAATATCTAAGCGCCGCATGGTCGATGTGAACAATCACCTTTGTACCCATCAAGTACGGGAGGAACTTCTCCATAGCAAAGACAATATCAAGGGGCTCTTTTTCGGTCAACATATAGTTGACTTGGGCCTCGCTCATGGTCTTATTAGCATAGTAGACCGAATGGAAGATCCTGTTGATACGTTGCCCCAATACAGCTCCAACTTCCACATCGCTCGCATCACACATGAGCTCAAAAGGTAAGCTCCAATTTGGTGCGGTGATAATAGGAGTAGTAGTCAACTTATACTTGAGTAGTCCAAATGCCTTTATACAATCTTCATCGAAATGGAACTTGGCATCCTTACCAAAAGTTTGCACAAGTGGTTTACCACCTTAGAAAAGTCCTTGATGAATCGGCGGTAAAACACTAGATCTACAAACGAACAAACTTCGGTGCTATTTGGTTGCCTCATTGATTTGCATACATAGAACCCACTTTTTCCTCACCCACCCGGAAGGTGAGCTCACTGGATTCCACATCAACTAGAGCCTTCCCAGTAGCAAGGATCACAAAGTCCACCAGAAGGATGAGCCTGTCGACCCGAACTAACACATCATCAATCATCCTTAATGGCCTTTTCATGGTCCAATCCGCCATTTGTAGCCTCATCTGTATTGGTAAAAAATAGCTTTACACGTACCCAGAATCTGGATGACTCAGCCAACTATGTGGACCAAAGAAAACAGCACATGTGGAGGAAAAGATACACGGAGGCACGGGATAAAAGAGATACGATTAGTATACTCTTTCATATAATAGCCACGAGAAAGAGACACGGTTGAAATGAATCTAGACAAAGCAACGAGCAGGTACAATATTAACTCAACAGGCACGGAATTGATTTATCAATCACGAGTATATCAGCCACGGGAAACCTAATGAAAAAGAAGAGACACGGTCATGACGAATCTAGACACAATAATGGGCAGATTCGTGGATCAACAGTTAATGTCATATACGTTATGTAACTCCTAAAATAACAGTTACGATTCACCATTGTAACGCCTCATTAATGTATTAATTAGTCATTAATGAGCCATCATTACTGAAATCCAAAAGTTGCACTAGGAGAATCTCCCTATAAAAGGGAAGAAGAGGTAACAAACAGGTCATCTGAATTCTCGAACACAAACTATTGTACTTCTCGCATATTGCTATGAATCTATTGTTCTTTTACTTATTTCATTCTCTTTTTGATTATCAGTAACCCGAGTTTATCCTAAAATAGCTTTGATCAAAGGATCTTATTTTTTGGTTAAACAAATTGGTTCCGTTGCCGGGAATCGGATAATCATCGCTTTCTCTACCAACTGATATCCTTAAAATCATGTCGAATTCCAACAACAACGACAGCAATAACAACGTCAACAATGATGAAGATAACAACTAGCAAAGAAATGGAACCCTAGTTCCAACTCCTCCTCGAGGAAATCCACGAGCTTTGAGAGAACCATCCCCTGAAAGAGCTAACCATCGCAACAATAACGAACAACCAGTGGAACCAGATCAAATAAGGCAAATGATTGTCGAATACGTGGGGCAGGCTTTGCGAGAGTTTGCAAGAGGATTACCATAAGTACCTCCAGTACCACCAACACTGCCTCCGAATAATACAATTGTAGTAGAAGATCTGCAAGCGGGGTTAACAAATTTAACCAGGGATGAAACTCTCAATACACCTCTTGAAACACGACCAGGTACGACTAGTAATTCAGAATTACAAAATTTATTATTAACCATGCAGAAGCAAATAAAAGAACAAAACGATCGCATCGAGCAAATCCCCGGTGTTCCGCCTATTATCAAAGGAATCGATGTGGATAGGTATTCTCAACAACGTTGGAAGCCAAGTGCAGCTCCGTTACTTATACCCAAGAAGTTTAGAATGCCTGATGTCCCCAAATACAATGGAACAACCGACCTACGTGATCACATGACTGCTTTCACCACTGGAGTAAAAGGCAATGATTTAACAAAAGAGGAAAAAGAATCAGTCCTTGTCAAGAAATTCGGAGAAACACTCACAAAAGGAGCCTTAACCTGGTATTCTCTTCTCCTTGAGAACTCTATAGATTCTTTTGCTGAACTTGCAGATTCATTTATAAAAGCACACTCTGGTGCACAAAAAGTTGAAAAACGAATGGAAGATATATTCAAGATAAAGTAGAGAGACAAGGAATTGCTCCGTGAGTTTGTAGATAGATTCCAATGGGAAAGAATGCAACTACCGAGGGTGCCTGACAACTGGGTAGCCATGGCATTCACAAGTAACTGGAACGAGAAAAGTTCAGAAGCCACGAGACGACTCAAAGAGAGTCTAAGAGAATTCCCAGCCAAGACATGGAATGATGTGTACAGCAAGTACAGTACTAAACTCAGGATTGAAGAGGATATAATTGCACGATCAAAAGATGAGGAATATCCCAGAATAAGACGCCCAGAATCAGAGAAAAAGTCAGGTAAAAACAGGTATGATCCTTACTTAGGACCCTCGAGACGTGACCTACCTCCCAGGTTCAGAAATACAAGACCTACGGGAAGAGATACAAACTCATCCTCATCTATATCCAGGAGAGATCGAGATGAACGATTCCGGGATATTACCCGAATTGGGCACCATAGCTTTAATGTAAGCAGCACTGAACTCGTCTCAATACTGAGAAGTATGGGGGACAAAATTAAATGGCCGAAAGAAATGCGTTCTTACCCTAACAGGAGGAACCTCGATCAGTGGTGTGAATTCCACAATGATCACGGCCATAGAACAACAAGTTGCAGATTTTTACAAGGTGAAGTAGAACATCTATTAAAACATGGCTATTTAACAGACTTGTTTAGTGATAAAGGTAAATAGGCATATATGAAGAACAGGCAGGAGCCACCAAAACCACCCTCCCTAAAACGGAATGTCAATGTCATACATGGAGGAGAAGAAGTAAACGGGATAGTCAGCCAGCTAACATCAAAAGTCACGAGCACCCACAGAAAGCGGGTTCGAGAAAAAATGAGGGAAGATCAAATATCTTTTGATGATGCAAATTTTGGTGGATTAATACTTCCACACAATGATGCGCTGTTAATATCCTTACTCATTCATGACACTAACGTTAAAAGGGTGTTGATTGATCCAGGCAGTTCATATTATTTTCATGAAAGTCATGGAAGAAATGCTAGTAGAAAACAAAATGATTACAAAGGTTCGAGCTATATCTGGGTTCGACAATTCAACAGTGATAACGAAAGGTGATATCAAACTCAATACTTATGCTGAAGGAGTCATCAAAAATGCAAAATTCCAAGTCATTAATACAGAAATGGCTTACAACGTCATCCTGGGAAGACCATGGATTCATGACATGAAAGTGGTCCCATCCACTTTACATCAAGTGATAAAATTCCCTTCCAAATGGGGAATAAGTCAAATAAGGGGTGATCAGCAAACTTCGAGGAATATTAATTCAATAACTCTTAACAACAAAAATGATAGGGAAGAAACAACAAATTGTCAAACAGAGGCTCATCAACAAACAGGTATAGAACAAACTTCTGATCAGCTACGTACCAAAGAAATAGATATTCCAATAGGTACGGAAGAGGATAATGACGAAACAAATCCGGTAATCATCAAGAATGAGCCAGAACATGCGGACATAGACTCCAGACCAGATTTCATTCGTGAACTAGAAGAAGAAGAGCATATCAAAACAACTGCTGAAGAACTCGAGGTTGTTCCCATCTCTGAACAAAGGCCCGAAAGGAAACATTACATTGGCATAAAATTGTTGGAAAGATTAACTCCAGAACAAAAAGGTATGTTAATCAATTATTTAAAGGCTAATGAGGATTGTTTTGCATGGTCCCATTCGGATATGACAGGAATCCCACCAGAAGTGATGACTCACAAATTAAACGAAGATCCATCGTTCGTACCTATTAAACAAAAGAAACGAAAGCAAGGGCCTTTTAAAAATCAAGTGATCGATGAAGAAGTCAAAAAGCTTTTAAATATAGGTTCGATATGGAAGGTAAAATATCCTGACTGACTAGCTAACACACTAGTAGTACCTATAAAGAACGGAAAATGGCGGGTATGTGTCGATTATACTGATTTAAATAAAGCATGTCCTAAAGATTCATTTCCCTTGCCGCATATAGATCAAATGATCGATGCAACCGCGGGTCATGAATTGTTAAGCTTTTCAGATGCATATTCTGGTTATAACCAAATCAAAATGGACCCCTTGGATGAAGAAAAGACTTCCTTCATTACTAACCGGGGGACCTATTGTTATAATGTTATGCCTTTTGGGTTAAAAAATGCAGGAGCCACTTATCAAAGGTTAGTGACAAAAATGTTCCAAGAACATTTGGCCAAAACAATGGAGGTTTACATCGATGATATGCTTGTAAAATCAACACAAGCAATAGATCATCTACTACATCTCTCTAGCACTTTTGATATCTTACGCAGGTACAATATGAAACTCAACCCGGAAAAATGTGCCTTCGGAGTACAATCTGGTAAGTTTTTGGGATTCCTTGTGTCTGACAGAGTAATAGAGGTAAATCCAGCACAGATAAAAGCTATAGAAGAAATACCTGAAATATTGAGAAATAAAAAAGAAGTCAAAGATTGAGAGGAAGAATAGCAGCTCTAGGGAGATTTATTTCTAAGTCTTCCGAAAAAAGCTTTAAATTCTTTGCAGTTCTTAAAAAGCAAAATCAGTTCGAATGGACTGAAGAATGTCAACAGGCTTTAAAAGACTTGAAGGTCTACTTGTCAAAACCACCATTGCTATCAAAGCCAAAAGAAGGAGAAAGATTATACATCTACCTGGCTGTCTCAGAAATTTCCAGATGTGCAGTATTGATAAGAGAAGAAAGAGGTAAACAATCTCCCATTTATTAGGTAAGCAAACCTTTATTACATGCTGAGACTAGATATCCACATCTAGAAAAATTAGCTTTAGCACTAATAATGGCATCAAGAAAATTGCGTCCTTATTTTCAATGTCATCAAATTACTGTCGTAACTTTATATCCTTTAAGGAATATTTTTCATAAACAAGAACTGACAGGGAGATTAGCCAAATGGGCCATAGAACTAAGTGAGCATGATATAACATATCAACCTAGAACTGCAATTAAGTCACAAATATTGGCCGACTTTGTAGCTGACTTTAGCAATAATATTACTCCTGAAGTAGAAAAGGAATTACAACTCTTCATTGGTATAAACCCAGGTTAGTGGACCCTATTTACAGATGGCTCTTCTAATATAAAAGGAGCAGGATTAGGTATTGTACTAATATCACCCACGGGTGAAAAGATACGGCAAGCAATCAAATGCTATCCAATAACTAACAATGAAGCAGAGTACGAGGCTGTTATTGTAGGTTTAGAATTGGCACGAGAGTTGTCAATTGAATAAATCGAAATCAACAGCGATTCACAATTGGTGGTAAACCAAATGTAGGGGACTTACATCGCTTGGGAAACTCGAATGCAACAGTACCTAGAAAAGACACGAGAACTTGTGAGACAGTTCAAAATGTGGAAAATAATACAAATACCTAGAGAAGAAAATGTTGAAGCAGATGCATTGGCCAACATCGCAGCAGTTACTAACGTAACCAATAAAGACAACACTATCGTCGTACACCTATTCCATTCAACAATCGTCACAACAAGAATGAGGTATCTTTCAATAATTTAACTTGGGATTGGAGAAACGAAATTCTTAACTTTTTGCAGAATGGTATCGTGCCTGAAGACAAAAAAGCAGCTCAAGCGCTTCGCCACAAAGCAGTGAGATACTGTCTAGTTCATAGCACCTTATACCGCAAAATGTTTTGGGGACCCCTAGCGAAGTGCCTCAGACCTAACCAGACGGAGTTTGTGATAAGAGAAGTCCATAAGGGACATTGTGGAAATCACGCAGGTGCAAGATCTTTGGTAAGAACCTTAATCAAAGCAGGATACTACTGGCCTAAGATGGAAGAAGACGTGAAGAATTTCATATCAAAATGTGACAAATGTCAGTGGTTCGCCAATAATATGCACCGACCAACAGAATTGTTACATTCTATTATATCACCATGGCCCTTCATGAAATGGGGAATGGATATAGTAGGACCTCTTCCCCCAGCTAAAGGTCAGGTACGGTTCCTACTTGTACATACTGGTTACTTCACAAAATGGGTAGAAGCAGAAGCATTCAAACAGGTGAGGGAAAAAGAGGTTAAGAATTTTTTATGGAGAAATATAATATGCCGGTTCGAAATTCCAAAGGAGATCGTGTGTGATAATGGCCCACAATTTATAGGCTCTCAAATCACAGAATTCTTCGACAGCTGGAAAATCAAACGAATCGCATCAACACCATATCATTCCGTAGCTAATGGACAAGCAGAATCCACAAATAAAGTCATCATCAACAATATAAAGAAGCGGTTAGACAAAGCCAAAGGCAATTGGCCCGACGAATTACCAGCGGTGTTATGGGCATACAGAACTACATCAAAAACAGTTACGAGAGAAAGTCCTTTAGCACTCGTTTATGGATCAGAGGCATTAATACCCGTGGAAATTGGCGAACCAAGCATGAGAGTGACGACAGCTACGGAACAAACAAATGATGTTGAACTCCAAACCAATTTAGACCTGCTCGAGTCACGAAGAGATGCGGCCTTAGTATGGATGGCAGCTCAAAAGCAAATCATAGAACGATACTACAACTGCAAAGCTCATCTCAGATATTTCAAAATTGGGGACTTTGTACTTAAAAAGGTCTGCCGGTCAACAAAGGAAGCTGGAGCTGGCAAACTAAATCCAAACTGGGAAGGTCCCTATAAGGTCCGAGGCATAGAAGGCAAAGGCGCGTACAGTTGGAAGCCATGGAGGACGGCAGAATTCTACCAACGAGCTGGAACGCCATCCACCTGAAGAAGTACTACTTCTAAGAAAAAGAAGTACCCCCGGTCAGGTGTCGCATGATCGATTTTATCTTTTAATATTTAAACTTTACTAACTTTTTTTAGATGATAGGCAAAAATCTAACCCATCACCAGATGATGACGTTAGACTTGCAAAGACGCGAGGAAATAACATAATTCCCAGTCTAGGGTTACACTTTCTGATAGATATTTTAAAGGGTTAAGCAGTCATCATCTAAAAAAAGTATATACCTTCGAGTCCGGAATGTTTTCCTTTTTCAGGGAAAGGACCACAAAGAAGGAATTATCAAGTGCTCGAGATATCATTCTTCAACGCTCAAACACTTGGGGAACTATATAATATGGAAGGCCAAAATGAAGCAAAAGACTACCAGAAGTCAACATGCTCGAGCCTAAAAGAACCATCCACCCAACAAGTCAAGTGATACGAGCAAAAGAACTCAAAACTCCGGCACAAGAATTACAAAAGACTAATCTGAAAACCCTCGAACCATGTTCAGGTTAGAAAGCAAAATATTAGCTACGAAGAATAAATATACATCTCTTATACAAAAAAAAACCTGTTACATCAAAAACAGTTAANGAAAGCCTACTCTGAAAACCCTCGAACCATGTTCAGGTTAGAAGGCAAAATATTAGCTACGAAGAAGAAATGTACATCTCTTATACAAAAAAAACTGTTACATCAAAAACAGTTAAGGATAGAAGATCATCATCATTGTACTTAGCCAAAACTGTTGTAATCAAAACAGTTATGAAATCTTTGCACTCAAATAAAAAACTGTTATTCAAATAAAACAATTACGGATGAAAGATCAAAACCTTTATATATATTCTCAAAACTGTTATCAAATAAAATATTTACGGATTACAATACATTTCTCTCGTACTTACAACTGTTGCAAATAAAATAGTCATGGGAAAAACCCAATATTTACAAAAACTGTTACTAATGAAAAATAGTTATTTTCTTGTATTAACTCGAAAAAACTATTATATACTAAAAACAGTTACGAAATACAAGTGATTATCAAATCTATTAAAATAAAACAATTGCAACATGAGTTTTAGATGACAAACATAACACATGTAAAATGTTGTGAAAGTTCAAGCAAAAACCTCTCACAAAAACATTCTTAAACATGTGAAAAATTCCTATCACTCTATTGCATTTTTAATGAAGTTGAGACGTCTTCTTCATTAAAACATTAAAAAGGCCCTAATTCATAAACAAAGCCTCTTATAAACAAAGGCTAAAAAGCTTATACTACAGCCATCATAAAAGGGTTCAAAGTAAAGCACACATCTTTATGCAAAGAAAGTTTAGAGGTACGAACAGAAACCTCACAAAAGCAACACAAAGCAATAGACTTGAGTAAAGAGTAAGGCTCAAACTCATAACAAAAAGTCTCAAAAATATTGATATAAAAGCGGCTAAGTTAAAAACTAAGTACTAAACTAGTACTTAGCCGCATAGATATATAAATTTTTTGCCCCTAAATTGTCAATTGGGGACTTTAGAAGTTTCAAATTTACTCCCGATGGAGCTGGGAGTAATTACACCAATCCAATAAAAAGGAAAAAAACAAGGGTGACTAAAAGTCTTCATTCTCTAGGAGGAGGAGGAGAACCAGCTTCTTCTGAAGAATCGTCTGCTTCATCCTGGGCTTCATCAGCTGGAGAGAGATCAAAACCCTGCTGAGTCTTCTCCATAGCTTCCCTAGATTTTGCAATCTCAGCATCAAGGTCAAAGCCTTCTTGACTCATTTCCAACAATGTATCATGACGAGCACTCATATATGCCCTACTCACGTCAACAACTGTTGATTCTTCCAGGTCACCATAGTCCCTTGACCAAACCTGAATCTCGCCCTTCAAATTATCATTCTCAGCCTCAGTGGTTTCTAGGGAAACCTTTAGAGATGCAATTGATTCCTCCAAAGTCTGAACCTTCATTTGAGCTTCACGGAGATCTTCTTGAACCTGGGAGAGATTATGCACAAGTTCACCAGAATATTCCTCTTTCTCTCCCAACATGTGCTTCAGGTGCCGGATTTCCGCCGTAGATTTTGACAGTTGTTCAGCAAATGAAGATTCAAGAACATCTTTATCCTTATTGACCTAGCTGAAAGAAGCTTTCTCCACTGCCAGCTCTGCCTTAACAACCTTCAATTGCTCCCTCAAGGTATCTCTCTCATCCTCTAATGCTATCATCTCTATTCGAAGACTGTCGTACTGTGCTTTAATATCATCGAGCCCACGGAACACCTTCAACTCATTTTCATAATTGGAAACTCTCTTCATAAGCTCCAAACCAATAACGTGCGTCTGCAAAAACAATAAAACAATCAAATGTGTTAAACTGTTAATTAACGAACAACATGTGTGCGTAAGTTCTTCCAAAATACGTACCTTTAAGGAGTTGTGCACCACCTCATTGGCCCAAGTAAGAGTTGCGTGGCTATCAAGCTTGGCCCTCTCCTCAGAGCCAATTAAAGGCTTAAGCCATACCTCTGGATCACCAGTCCTCTTGAAGAGGCTTCCAACTGCTGGAACCTCAATTGTAGCTCTTCTCATCTCCCTGCTGGAAGACCCTTCTTCTATAACAGAAGGCACGGAAGCAGGGACGAAAGGGACAGTAGAAAAGAAAGAAGGACCAGAAGCTAAAGAAGTCGCGGGCACTTCGATAGAGATGGACGGAAAAGAAACTGAAGAAATAACAGGTATGGGAGGAGGAACAATAGACATAGAGTGAGGAGCAGGAACGGCAGCAAAACCTGGATAGATGGTAGCCAGGGGAACATCATCAGGGTCCATTTCAAAACCTTCATGAAATAGACGCTCAGTAGGATCTCGAGTTGGGCACTGGTATTGATCACGAGAAGAAGAAGGCATGATCGCCAACACGGAAGAAAGAGGCGCGGGAGTAGACTCATCGTCAGAAACTACCCGCGTTCTTCTCGCCCAGTGCACTAAAACACCCTCTTTTTCATCCTCATCTTCTCCTCCAAAGCGAGAATCTTGAACCTTTCTTTTTGAAGCACTAGATAAGACATTCCGGGCATGAGATAACGACATCTTCAGAAGCGATGAAGATGCCCCACGGGCAGAAAACCCTATCAAAAAAGAGAAAGAATTAAACAAATTCAGGTAAGGAAAGAAAAGAAGAAAAACTCTACTCACCGTGAGTCTTGACAATCCATTTATACTTTGTGGAAAAGTACTTCCAGGATCTTTCCTCGGCAGAAGCAGAAGTTAACATTCTTTCTACCCAACTACGAATATCGGAGACATTCTCGACAATATTCGTAGTTGTTGAAAACAAGAGGAAAACAAATGCGGTGCTAAAAACATAATACAACTTTATGTAAAGAAGACATGTACGAACCAAAGTACTTACGTGCACAGTTCCACTTCTCAGGGAAGGGAAGATTATTTTCACCCACTAGAACATCAGTGGGAACAACAACGTACCTCAGGTACAAACCACTGTCTTTATCATCATCAGGGATTACTAAAACTCTCTTGCTCCGAGCATCCATAGTAAAACTCCCTTGACGAAACAGAGCAGGTGAATACAAATGCATCAGATGATGAAAGGTGAAAGGAACGGAAACCTTTGAAACCAAAACTCTTAGACAAGCAACAACATGACATACTAAGGGACCAACCTTTCCTAGGCAAATATTGAAAAAACGGCAAAATTCTATGATAACACGGTCAACAGGAGGCTGAAATCCTAATGTGAAAGGGTAAGTATAGACATAAGAAAAACTCATCTTGTAAGACGTGATTCTTTGGATATTACTTGGCACAAGAATGGGAACGTTGGACTCCCAGGAACATTAACGACAGGAATATGACATACAGTAACAATGGTAGCGTATTTTGCTATACTATCTAAAGAAGAAGCTTGTTCGGCGATGGGAGAATTTACTTCTGGAAAAACTATCTCAGCAGGAAGGATTTCGTCAACTCTAGGTTCACAAATATCATCCTTGTTCTTAGAAACAGAATGAGAGGATCTACCTCTGGGAGAAAATAAAGGCCTACTAGAAGAAGGAGGAACTAAAGGAGATGAAGAATGTAAAGACCCCGCCGGTCGTTTTGTGCGTTGGGACTCCGTTCCCATGAATGACTCTTCCCATAGCGACTACTCGTGCCTTATGACTTGTGTGGGCCGGTAGTTCGAGATTCGGAAGTGTTTTGGCCAGTTCAGGAACACTTGGTTCCTGAAGGCTAGCCTATTTGGCTGATTTTGGTTCCGAGCAGCATTTTGAGCAAACGAATTCGGAATCGAGTTCTGACAGCTCCAA
>ML241633.1:194933-210831 GCA_005239495.1 Nicotiana undulata | reverse complement strand
CCCCCCCCCCTGAGAAATTTTTTTTAAAAAAAAATATATTTTGAGTTTTAGTTTTTTGCATCTTTCGGTTTACATGTTTAAAATTTTACAGGTTCCAAAAATATGAGTTCGAGGGTTTATGTGTTTCGAAGTTTACAGGTTCGAAATTTCGCGGTTTCGAAAGTTTTGCGGTTCAGAAGTTTATGAAATTTTTGGGTTCGGAAGGTTGTTGGTTTGAAAGTTTATGGATTCATGTTTATTGTATCAAATTTATTTATGAATACTCTTGAGAAAATATTTTCCTTTATTTGCGTACCAAACACCTGGAAATGTATAAGATTACTACTTATTTTCCAAGAAAATATTTTTTTGGAAAACATTTTCCATGGAAAATATTTTCCTTTATACCAAACACACCCGAATAGTCATAATTTAAGTTCCGTCGGGACCCATCGTTGTGGACCTCGAGGGGTGCCTAACACATTCCCCTCAAGGTAATTTGAGACCTTACCCGATCTCTGGTGATGCAAACTGGTATAATCTGAGTTATCTTCTATAGGTGACCTAACGCACCTTAATCTGTTAGGTGGCGACTCTAACAACCAATTCCTTTTCCCTTCTCTCAAAAGAAGTTGTCAAATGTCGAAATTCGATTTCGCGAGAAAAAGGGTGCGCGACAGCATGGCGACTCTGATGGGGATATCCTTATGCTCTTACCATAACAAACTTGTTTTGTGAATTTGTATTTTTTAATAAGCATGTGTGTATTATTATGCTAATACTTGCACATTCCTTTCCCATTTTGCCTTTATATGAACTTATATTTCGTCCTTCGTTTGATTATGCTCACTAAATTCCATATTTCCTGTTTTTATCGCTTTTCATTATGGAAACTAACTCCTTTCTTTGTTTTCTTTCTTAAATGCCTTTACAATTATTAAATACCGCATTTTATCATTTTTCATCGTGAAAATACTTGACAACGTGTTATTTTCCTTTTGCAAAAATACATGCTCAACATCATATTCCACTCATGCGTAATTAATACCATTGCAACATTTGATAAGTGTTTGCGCTCTTCCTATATCACCCTTTTTGAATTTTGAAAGGCTTATTTACGGTAAAACTAGTCGATCAGCGGTGCAGTCGACGGTTCCATGCCTTTCCCCTGAAGTTGTCCGCTTGGGGGTACCAGTCTAGACTTCTATAGAAACCTTACTCTGATAATAATTGTACATGTATCATGATCAAACCTAGCATGGGTTAATATGTCCGCATAATAACCTTATAAACAAAACCTTGTCCAAAGCCCACCGGGATTTCCATAATCCCAATGGGCGCAATCACGATATGTGCATTATTTGGAGAAACAAATGCCGATATGTTAATCGTTAATGTGTAAGTAGTCGAATCTGGAGGGGGGAAGGGTCTAACTTTGTTTATTTTGTAGAAAATGAGGCACGAAGTCCCCATGTTGGGCATGGTCCGAAATATACCACCTTTATAGCTGGATTGGTGGGAAAACTTTTCGCCAAGCGACAAAAATCACGTGAAAAGGGTTCTCGAAAACTTACCCTCCTTATTAGACATCCAGCCAAATAACATGTTGATCGAGGTTGCTACCATTAACTGGGATAGAGAAAGGAATGTATTCCATTTTGGCAATATGAAAATGACTCCTCTCTTGGAGGAAATTGGAGGATTAGCTAGATTACCCTCGGATAGTCCTGGTTTGTTATTACCAGAAAATCGCACTCCCAGGGGGTTTCTGTAAATGATGGGTCTAAGGAAGAATGATTACTTGGCATGTTTGAAGAAGTCCTACATTGTGATGACCCAAAAGGTCATCCTAAGTAATTCCAGCTAAATCTGTCTTTCAAGGCCTCAAAAGCCTCCGTTAATCTCACCTCGATATGCGTGCGCATCCCGGGCACATAGCCGAGAAGCTTCTATGTGAAAATTTGATAAAAATGGAATTTTTGAATTGAATAATTGAATAAAGTTGACTTTGGTCAACATTTTTGGTGAACGGACCCGGGCCCGTGATTTAACGGTTTCGGAGGGTCCGTAGGAAAATATGGGACTTCGGCGTATGCCCGGAATCGAATTCCGAGGTCCCAAGCCCGAGAAATGAATTTTTAAAGAAAATTGTTTTCTGAAAATAATAAAGGATTTTGGAAATGGATAATTATGTGAAAATCGTGTTACCGGGCCCGTATTATGATTTCGGAGCCCGGAACGGGTTTATTATATGTTATGTGACTTATCTGTGAAATTTGGTGTAAAACGGAATCGAAATGACGGGTTTCGGATAAAAATCGGAATAATTAAGCCTTATGAAATTTTAAGAAATTTCTATGAGTTTTGAGGTTTAATTCGTTGATTTTGATGATATTTTGATGATTTAAAAGCTTGAATAAGTCCGTAGAATGTTTTGGGAGTCGTGTGTATTTTTGGTTTTGAGACCCGAGGACTCGGGTGAGTTCCGGGTAGCTAACGGGATGTGAAATGCATGAAAAATCTGGTGTTCTTGGCCTGTTTCTGATGTCTGGTGTAATACCCTTCGCGAACGCGGCCAAGGGCTCGCGAACGCGAAGTGTAATTAGTGTGGCTTGGGTTTTTTTCTACGCGAACGCACGGGTACGGTCGCGAACGCGGAGCTATGGGGGTACTGCTCTACGCGAACGCGACGCCCCTCTCGCGAACGCGTAGTGTTATTGGGTAGGGTCTGGGGTCAGGTAGGTTTGTTCTTCGTGAACACTGGCAGAGGCTCGCGAACGCGGAAGGTTAGGGAGTCAGACCTTCGCGAACGCGGCCCTGGCTCTGCGAATGCGTAGGTCCCAACAGCTAACCCTTCGCGAACGCAGCTAGGGGCCCGCGAACGCGAAGGGTAATTTTGCCCAGTTATTAAAAATGCCCCAAAAACAGAATACCATACGGGAATATCACATTGTCAGCCTTCTTCTTCTCCTTCCACCCCCATTGACGATCCTCAAGCTAATTTACCTCCATAAACACTTGGGTAAGTGATTCTAACACCAATTTCTTCCACTTTTCTTCCATAATCACTAGAATCTAGGCCTAAAATCCTAAAATCAAAGTAGAAATTAGGGGTTTTGGGTAGAGTTAGGTTTTTGGGAAAATTGGCTGATTCAACCTCAACTTGGGGTCGAATCTTGAAACAAATTATATATTTTAACTCGTGGGGTTATGGGTGATTGGGTTTTTGTCCGAACCTCGAGTTTGGACCAAGCAGGCCCGGGGTCGAATTTTGAAATTTTTTGAAGAATGCTAGAAATTGAATATCTAGGCTATGTGATTGTGTTATTGAGTCTTTATTGATATTATTGAATTAATTATGCCTAGATATCGTTGTTTCGGAGTCGGATTATAAAGGAAAGACGGTCTTTGAGGGTTGATTGCTATACTTTGGACCGAGGTAAGTGTCTTGCCTAACTTTGGTGAGGGAATAGGTATTATTTGCTATGTGCTAAGTGATTATCATGTCCATTGCATAGGTGAGGTGACGAGTACCTATGCAATGTGTGTCAAGCATGCCCGTGAGTCTATTTTGTTAGAAATTGCAGTATTTCTCCCATGTTTAGCATATTATGAGATTGTCTCTACTTGGTAATTCATTCTTGTTGAAAGTATTGGCCGTTGAGTTTGAGAAGTGTTGGTACGATTGATAATCCAAGTGTAGAGAATACGATTGAAGTGATTGGTTATAGCTGAGACCCTTGTCGGGCATTTATTGAGTTATTAATTGATGTTTTTCCCCTTGCCGGGTGTTTTGAACTATCAATTTCCACTATGTTGTACTCCTTGCCATTATATCTGTTATTTTTTGGTGAGGAAGAGTGTAAAGAACGAAGGGTGATACCGTGCCATGATATCTGATTACATTGCATAGTGAGGAAGAGTATAAAGCACGAAGGGTGATGCCGTGCCATGATTCATATTGATTATAAGCACGAAGGTTAATGTCGTGCCATGATACATTGTACATTGCATTGTGAGGAAGAGAGTAAAAGCACGAAGGGTGATGTCGTGCCATGCCATTTGATTAAATTGTATAGTGAGGAAGAGTGTAAAGAATGAAGGGTGATGACGTGCCATGATACTTGATTACATTGCATTGTGAGGAAGAGAGTAAAAGCACGAAGGGTGATGTCGTGCCATGCCATTTGATTAAATTGTATAGTGAGGAAGAGTGTAAAGAATGAAGGGTGATGACGTGCCATGATACTTGATTACATTGCATTGTGAGGAAGAGAGTAAAAGCACGAAAGGTGATGCCGTGCCATTCTTTACATTTTTGGTACTTATACTTGTGTCGTTGGCTATTGTGTTAGATTGCCTCTCTTGGTTACTTCTATCGGTCAATTTGACTGCTTCATTTCACTTGTTCTCCCTCGTTACTACTCCCGTATCCCTTACTTGTCTGCTTATCCTTTGCCTTGTATTATCCCTGTTACCTGCTGTAGAATAGGACATATTATCGTTACTGTTAAGTCTAGCCTCGTCACTACTTCGGTCGAGGTTAGGCTTGGCACTTACTCAGTACATGGGGTCGGTTGTACTGATGCTACACTGCACTTCTTAATGTTGTGCAGATCCCGCATCCGAACCCAGTGGACCGCATTGAGGGGGTCACCTTCAGTCCACCCAGAGCTTCAAGGTATACCAGCTGGCAGTCGTGGGCCTTGGTGTCTCTCCTGCATTTTGATTCCTCATTGTTTACTTTTTCTCCTAGTTTCAAGACAATTATATATTTCTTTTTCAGACACTGTATTTAGCACTCAGTTTAGATAGTTCGTGAGGTTGTGACACCCCGGTTTTGGTATTATGCGATGCTGTTATCTTTACTATGTCATTATGCATTTTCAGAGTATTGTTACATTTCCGCTGTTAAAGTTATAAAGTATGTTGGTTATTTTAGTTAAGATTTGAAGAGTACTAAATTTTACTACTGTTGGATTGATTTAAAAATATTAACGTGTAGTTTACGTTGGCTTGTCTAGAGGGTTCAACGTTACACGCAATCACGGTCTGAAAGGTGGGATTTCGGGTCGTGACATACATACCCTTTGACTTCCTCTACGAACGATATGGACATAGCAAATCTTATCATATTTTTTATGACGAATTCCCCACCACTTCTTTGGGTTGGACTCATCGTAGGGTTTTCGTATTCATCATCTGTTTTATGGGTATGATAGTGTTTCCAATCCAAGGGGACCGGATTCACACCAAGTTGGATATGGTAACAAAAGCTTTAATGCTAGGGATCGATGGACAAACATATACTATTGTTCCAATGATTGTAGCAGAAATGTACCGAGCTCTGGATCGTTGCATAAAAGGGTTCAAACATTTTGAGGGTTGTAACTAGCTGCTGCAGATTTGGTTGTTAGAACATCTTCAGAGAGACCAATATCGCCAAGAATTTCCACGGAGACCATGGAATGACCACATAGCTTTCCACCATCCGAAAAGAATGACCTTCATCCCAGACAGGTTTGCACAACCAGAGAATGCTATAGAATGGGTACAACTTTTCAACAATCTGACTGCAGACAAGGTACATTGGATGTTCGAGCGGTTCCCTACTAGCGAATTCATCATCAGACCCAGGGTTGTTCAGCATTTGGTGTTTATTGGGTTAAGGGGCATATATCCCTATGTTCCTATCAAGGTCATGAGACAATCTGGTAAAAAACAAGGCATACCACGAGTCTCCAAAATGGGTCTTTACAAAGCAGATTTTCAAGACGATGCCATTCCATACAGATGGGGAAAAGAGTCTTAGACTGTCAGAATGCATAGAGAAACAAAGAAGGACACCTAGCAAGGGCGAATCTGTTGCTGGACATGCACGACCTGGGGAATCTGATCGACGGAGCCAAGAAGGCAAGCCTGGAGAAGGTCCCTCTGGGACCAAGTATATTAGGATTATTTGCTTTCTTTAGAGTCAATTTTAAATGTAATACGGCAAATGCCATTAGTGACTCATTTACTTATTGTCGTTTTAGGTTCATCTTATTTACTACATTAATGAAATGAGGCAGTTATCGGCATTAAATTTCTCAAATATACATGTCTCTAGGCCTACCTCGCGCACAACGAGGTTCCCAATATTAGGACGCACATTTATATTTCCGTAATACGTGTTTAAATACTACAAAAACTTTTTCAGAATCCTTACTAACTTGTTTACCTTTTTTTTTTCTTTAACTTTTGATTATTCCCATCCCCTAAGGTTGGTTCGCACATACTGGTATCATCAACATATCACACCAGATCCAGAGGCCCTCCACCTCCTCCTCTTCCTAGAGATCCGAAAAGTAAGGGAAAAGCTATAATGGATGATATTAGTGGTGTCAGGAAAGACAACGCTACACATGCAGAGAATGTTGAGACCTCAGACGGTCGGAGTACTCTGGCACAAAATGATTTGGTCTTACGGTTAGAGCAGAAGATACTACAATTGCAAGGGGAACTTTAGAAGGACTGCAACTTGGCAAACTTCTCCCTCACCTTAGATGTCCCAGACATTAACCAGCAAAATACTCAAAACCCAGTACCTCCTCAAAACACACCAAACCAACGTCCAAAAAATCCTCCTGCACCCTATCAATACGCAACACCTACCCCAAAATCCCAATCATCTACCAATACCAAATCCTCCTTAACACCAACATCTTCCGACTCAATACCCGCAGAACACTACTTATCATACACCTCATAATACCCCATAACCATCCTCGATCAACAAAATTCAACTAATGATCACCACTACACTCAAACCCTCGGCATCCACCAAAACAATCCCATGTACGTAGAAACCTTACCCCACTCTACTCAACCAACCTCATACACACCAAAATACACCAAGAAGGACATGCTCATCAAGAATATGGAAGAGGAGCTCAAAAAGCTCACAAGCCGAGTCCAGGGTGTTGAAGGAGGCAAAGGAATTGAAGGTCTGAATTATGACGATCTATGTATTCAGCCAGACGTGGAACTGCCAGAGGGTTACAAACCTCCTAAGTTCGAGATGTTTGACGGAACAGATGACCTGAAGGTACATTTGAGGACATAGTGTGACAAGCTCGTGGGGGTTTGGGGAGGATGAAAGGATTCACATGAAGTTGTTCATGAGAAGTCTCACTGGAGACGCCTTATTTTGGTATATCAGTCAAAATCCCAAGAAGTGGGTTAATTGGGTAAGCATGGCATCATACTTCATGGATCGATTGAGGTTCAATACAGAAAATACACCGAACGTCTTCTACATACAGAACCTCAAGAAGAAACCAACAGAGACTTTCCGTGAGTATGCTACTCGATGGAGGTCAGATACTGCAAAGGTTAGGCCAGCATTGGAAGAATAGCAAATGAACAAATTCTTCGTCAGGGCCCAGGATCCACAATACTATGAGAGGATAATGGTCATCGAAAATAAAAAATTCTCCGATATCATCAAACTCAGGGAAAGTATTGAATAAGGGATCAAGAGCGGAATTGTAACCAATTTTGAGGCGTTGCATGCTACGAACAAAACATTACATTCAGGGGGAATATCAAAGAAGAAACAGATAGAGGCAGTGATGGTAGACCAAGGTCCAAAATATCCACTCACATACCAAACACCTCCGCCCGCATACCAACCTTCACCTCCCAATTATCCCCATCCCGCTACCGCCTACCACACCTATAACACCCAGCCAGCCTATTATCATTCACCTCCAACTCATCAAAACTATCAAAAACCCAGACCCAATTTCGATCGCAGACTACCCAGAGAATACACCCATATTGCTGAAGCCATTGACCAACTATATGAAAGGCTAAAGGCTGCCGGATATGTCACCCCTATTCCCGTTGTTTCCATGGAAAACTCCTCCCAGTGGATTAACCCAAACAAAACATGTGCATACCATTCCGGCATGAAGGGACATACTATTGATGAATATTAATGCCGCACTCTGAAAGATAAGATTCAGACACTAATTGATACCAAGGTCGTACAAGAAAAACAAGCCACACACAATGTCCACAATAACCCTCTCTCGAACCATAGAGGTGATGGAGTAAATGGGATAGAGACTGAAGAAGAATTATATCCCGAAGGATCAATTGGGCTAATTCGGGAAGTTGATGACCCGAAAAAACCTGCAGTCACACTCACTTCTATTGTGGAACAAATACAGCCACCAGACGAAGTTGAGGTAGCCGCATCAACTCCGTTCGAAATTGAAGTGACAATACCTGCAACTACACCTACTCTATTTGAAGTAGAAGTAACCACACCCTTCACTGTGACGGTAACATCCACATCGCCCTTCAATTCCAACGACGTATCTTGGGATATGTTGCCGAAGCCAGGAGGAAAAGGAAAGCAAAAATAGAAGAGTCTGGTGCTGCACAAGGGATGACCAGAACTGGAAGAATCTATACACCGGAGAATTTGGGAGGAAAAAGTAAGGAAGCTGCTGCCAAACAACCCATCATTGAAACCGGTCCAGATGATCTCTGGAGAAAAGTACAGGCAACGGAATATTCTGTGGTAGACCATCTGAACAAAACTCCTGCCAAGATATCCATCATGTCGCATAGGAGTGGTTTGATGAAGGTGTTGAATGAAGCGTATGTGCCCAACATATCACCAGTGAGGAAATGTCCAACATGGTGGGGCAAGTGCTGGAGATCCACAAGATCGCCTTTCACGAAGATGAGTTGCCGCCAGAAGGATTGAGCCATAATAGGGCACTGCACATCACAGTGCAATGCGAGGATAAGTTCATTGCCAGGGTTTTGATAGACGGAGGGTCCAGCCTCAACATCTGTCCGTTTAAAACTCTAAAAAGGTTGGGCAAGGGTTTGCATGAAATACGAGCAGGGACTATGAATGTGAAGGCGTTGACGGGTTGCAAAGAGCCACAATTGGGGAAACCAATTTATACTTGCAGATGGGCCCTACTTGGTTCGATATTAAATTTCAGGTGCTAGACATATTTGTCTCCTACAATTTGTTGTTAAGACGGCCTTGGATATATGCCCCTAGGGCTGTTGCGTCCACTTTGCACTAGGTTGTGAAATTTGAATGGATCCATCAAAATGTAATCATTCATGGAGATGGGAGCAATCTTATTTATACCAACTAAATTGTTCCGGTCATGGAGAATAGAAGGAACTTAGGTGGAGAGACTTATCACCGCACCGAGTGCGTCAGTGCAATTGAAAAAGATAAATGGTGGAGCAGCAAAATAGAGAGCATACTGTCATGGTCAGGGTATGTACCCGGCAATGGACTAGGGAAGAAACTCCAAGGCATTACCAAGCCAATTCAACTGAAACAACGCTAGTTCGAATTGATTTTAGAGAAACCCAAGGGTGAAGGTCTTCGAGTCGAAACCCGGTTAGAAGACTAGGCCGGGGACAAGTTAGATTAGAAATTCGCTTAAGAGCCTTAAGGCAAGCGCAAAAGGCCCATTAGCTATGTCGAAACCAAAGGGATTGGTGAGCTCGATTCGTAATCCAGCTCGGGGACTGAGCCCTAAATGGTTGACTGAAAATCGCCTAAGAGCCTTAAAACTGGCGCAAAAAACCCACGAGCTGTCTCAAAACCTAAAGGATCGGCAAGAGTCATAACCCGGCTCGGGGACTGATCCCGAAATAAGCGACCCAAAATCGCCTAAGAGCTTTGACACCATCCCACGGGCTAATTAGAAACATGAAGGGCAAATGAGCCCAAGCCACAGCTCGGCTCAAAATGAACGACCGAAAACATCTAAGGGCGGGTATGCCTAAGCCCCCGGTCTAATTTTAAAAGGCCTGTAGACCAGCCAAGAGGGCACATCATCCCCATGCCTAAAAACCCCCAAGGGGCCAACACATAAGGATACGGGAGCACACGCGAAAATACAGAAGGATCAATCTTAGACCATCACACAATCATTAGGCCAAGGCAAGGGCACAAAGGTCCCGCCTCGGGGAATAGATATCGGACCAATGACCCTCATGGGCAAAGCACTGGACATAAAGCGTGACCTGTGCTCGGGCCCAACATCTGCCCCAGTACAAAACAAGTTCCCCGTTCAAAATAGACGTGCAGACCTTAAAGCTACCCGCACCCCCGAGGCTCGGATAGATGCCCGATCGTAAAGACCATAGGCTACCTCGGGCCCAAGCACGCCCCCATTCAAAAAGAAGTTACAAAATCTCGGAGCTATACTTATTTTTCGAGATAGAATAAATAACGGCTCGATCTTTTATGGCCAAAGTGGATATCCACCCAGAGGCCGTCCTCAGAAATCTTCGAGGTGCCAAAGTCTGGGGAAATGTTTTCACTCAGAGATCGTCAGTAGACCGCCTCTGCTACAGAGAAGACGAGGTCCGATACTTGCCCAACTTTAAGCAATTCTAGCTCCATCAGAGGGTTCGAAGTCTTAAAAAACATAATAATGGTCATGATAAGAGTCCAATGTTCGGGCCGATCATACACACAAGTTTGCACAAATAGAAGACAGAACAAAATCCAGAATCGGACCAAAAGAAAATAAATAGAATTTCTTATATTGATAAAAGATGTTTGCACAACACACAAGGAAATCTTTACACAACGACAAGAAGCATAAAGCAAAGGCCTAATCCACAAATAGAAGCTTATCTTCCGGGGGCATACCCTCAAGGACCCCCTCGCAAGGGACCCCTAGTCAGCTTCTTCAGGCTTCTCGGAGCGGCAACAGGCGGACAAGATGTTCCTCCTCCTTAAAACTCCCATTACCGCCACTAGGAAGCCCCTTCTCAAAATGTCGAACCGGTGTGGGACACCGTCGTTGGATATTGCCTTCTCGCCTCGCGAGAGGCAAAAAGGACGAAATACAACAACCAGTTGAAGTTGAGAGAGATGAGCAGCAGTATAGGTACTTCATACAAAGATGAGAAGCAGTATATGCACTTCATGCCCTCCGGAGCGGAGGGCACTCGAGGCCCTTCTCTCGTTTTCTCGGGCCGACAATAACAATGACAATAACAATAACAACAACAACAACCCAATATAACCCCGGTTAGTAGGGTAGGACTTCAGTAGGGGAGTCATGTCCAGGCTCGCCACCGCCAAAGAACTGTATAAACATTGGTTCATGGGTTTGCACCATAAAGACGGAAAAATAGGGATGAATGGAAAAGATTTGAGTTTGTCGAATATGGGAAGAATGGAGTTTGAAGTCAGGGAACCCCCTATTTATAGAAGGTCCGTAACCTTACTAACTAAGTAATCAATTCTTAGGGGAAAATAAACCAGCGGCGCCATCATTACCCTCGTTGGAAAAACAAAACGGCAGAACAATCAATGTCCTAGGGAAACGATTCGACAAAACGTTTCAAGTCGCATGACAGGCTCACATCACAAGTATGACATCACCGTGAAAGGTCCGGGAAATATCTGCATCAAGGTCGTTTCTTATCATTTCATTATAAGAAATGCGGGGACTATCTGTGTACGGCTAAATTTGGAAGGGCCAATGTTGTATTGATATTCGACGGCTTACCCACACGAGGTCTCAAGTATGTTTCCGAGTCCGATATCAAAGCCTCGATCATCCTCGACCCTAGACGACACAGGCCTAGAATCAACATAGGGAACAGTGCGGAGATCGAGGCAGACTGCTCTGTAACGAAGTACGATTCCGTACTTGGGCATTAAATAGCTAAAATCAATCGAAATCTTTGTAATAAATGCTTATGTACTATGTTGGGAATCCCCCTCTTATAAAAAGGGGATCCTTGTCATTTTGTAACAAACAATATTGAATACAAGACACAAAAACATTCTCTTCTTTAATACCAAACATCCCCTACTCCTCTTTATTGGCTCACTTATTTACATTTATTGCTTTCTATTGCTTGTTCTTCATTTATAGCTTATCATTTATCATAAATAGTGTATCTCAAGGCTTATAAGCTTGTTATAGCTCCATCGACCATCCGACCTAGGCCCTGAATCTCGGTCTCAGGGACCCTTGAGGTCGACGTTGTGCCTTCGACTTAAGGCATTCTAGTTTGCTTTCCTTCATCTTTCTAATCGTTTCCTCACTGTTTTATCTTAACGCACTTAGCTATAACCGTTCAATAACTGGTATTAAAACAAATCACGTATTTTTAGAACCACATAACTAAATATAATTGTAGTTACTATTTTCACGGTAAACACCCTTATTTGCTGGTCTACGGTACTGAAGTCATCATCCCCGCCGAGGTAAAATTCCTTCTTTGAGGATCATACAAGAAGACGAACTCAGTGACGCAGAATGGATAAGAAGCCGCTATGAGCAATTAGCTTTCATTGATGAAAAAAGAATGAATGCGGTATGTCATGGCCAGCTTTATCATAATAGAATGTCCAGAGCTTTCAACAAAAGGGTCAAACCAAGATAGTTCACACCGGGGCAGCTGCTGTTGAAACAGATCTTTCCACATCAAGATGAATCCAAAGGGAAATTTTCACCCAACTGGCAAGGTCCTTACATGGTTCACATGGTACTGACAGGTGGAGCACTCATACTTGCAGAAATGGATGGAGTAATCTGGCTAAAGCCTATTAACTCACACGCAGTCAAAATACACTATTTGTAAATCTATTTGCATTTCTTCATATGATGTAATTGAACTACGCTTGACCTGATTCCCGTTTAAGATGGGATACATAGGCAACCATGTGGGTTCGGTCACAATTCAATAAGATTTCCATTTTTCCCCATAATCAGAAACTGGTGCAGAATTTGAGGAGGACCCTCAAAATACCGAAGCAAGTTCAGCCAAAGACATTGCATGCAGAGGAGCTGGAAGATCATTTAGATAACTGGGGAAGAATTTTGCGGAGGAGCCTCAAAATTCTATGGCAAGGAGGTCGCAATGTTTCTGATAATGTCAATGTCATTGGTTCATCTAATTAATTTCTTAATCCGCATATTTTTATAGAAAACCATACCCGTATACTTTTTGAAAAGAAATTTTATTTTCAGCCAAGTGTTACCCATGGTGACTTGAACAGGACTCTCGGGCAGAGTGGAGCAAAGCAAGAAGAAAAAGTCACGAACCAACCTCTCCTGCAAAACTCAAAAATATTCTTTGGATGCAGGAATAGGTCATTGCCATAAGCATCGCCACAACATAATCGCCATGCATAAACATATTTCCAACTAAGAATACTTCGCTCTTACTCTTACATTTTCATGAGACTAAGCCCTGTCTCAATTCTTGCATGAGGCTAAGCCCTACCTCCCTATTTGCATTAGGCTAAGAATTACCTTCTCTGTATACGGCAAAAATCGGAGAGTCCGATTTTATGATTATTATGGCATTCCATATCTCACCTTCAGAAGGCTCGAGGCACAGCTCGAGGTTCAACCCCGATGGGACACACCTATGCTCGACCTCGGGGTGGAATAAATCGGTGACTATCATGGACAAGCGGGAAATTCCCAAAAGGAAAGTGGGTAGTGTTGACCGGGTCTACAGGAATAGTACAAGTCCGTACCGTGACATTAAAAAGTTGTACCAGCTGCATATCTTTATAATAAATGCATATCTTCTATGTTGGGATTCCCTATCCTATATAAAGCGGACCCTTATCATTTTCTGCACATATGATATTCAATACAAGAACAAGAACATTTTCTGCTCTCTAGCTCAAACATACTCTATTGTTGCTCTATTGATTTATTGTTTACATGTATTG
Source organism: Nicotiana undulata (assembly GCA_005239495.1). Taxonomy (NCBI): domain Eukaryota; kingdom Viridiplantae; phylum Streptophyta; class Magnoliopsida; order Solanales; family Solanaceae; genus Nicotiana; species Nicotiana undulata. The sequence goes on along the minus strand of ML241633.1, from coordinate 197,105 downwards.
CGTTTCATTGATTTTTCTTCATTTATTACTCATCAATGATCATAAAAGACCACTTTCGAGGCCCTCTTAATTCTTATTCATTCATCGATTGCCTCTTATTTGGCAACCTAGCTCGACCTCAAGGCCCTGCCTAGACCAGCTCGAGACCCCGATTTACCCCGATCCACAAATTGTTCGGGTATTAAAATAAATCACATATTTTTAGAACCACAAAATTAAATTTAATTGTAATTACCATTTTCAAGGTAAAAAGTTTGGCGCCCACCGTGGGGCTATAAATAATAGTAATTGTTTTAGTGCTGGTGTAATGAAAATACAAGTTATTCCTCACACGTTTTCTTTTCCAAAAATCTTTGATTTCCGGTCAAAATGTCTAACTCATCGAATGCACATGAAAACAACGGTCCTTAGGACCATGGCGAGAATGGTGTAGCTATTTCAGGCGTCGGTGTACCACTCCGAAACCTTGAGGATGCACCATATCCAATACCTGTGGATGTGGGCTCACGCAACGCCCAACACCTCGATATAAGTTCCTACTTTGACGGGAGTTTACGCCGAGAAAACCAACAGGAAGCTCGGAAAATTCCAGCTCGGGAGGAAAGAGAGGTTAGCCTTCACGTCATTTTTTAAATCTTACAGGCACAACAATTGGCGATTGATCAACTGCAAATCCATAAAAAACTCCAAGTACAACAGCACCGGAAACAGCTCCTCAAGTCGAACAAGTACCAGAAAGGTCGAGCAACAACGGGTCAATAGCCGACCCCGCTATTATGAAGATGCTTGAGGACCTCACGAAGAGGATTGAATCAGGCGAAAAGAAGATAGAAGTTAATGACAAAAAGGTGGAGAAATACAATTCAAGGGTCGATCAGATCCTAGGCACACCCCCAATTCTGAAGGGTGTAGATTCAAAGAAGTTCGTACAAAAGCCATTCTCATTGAGTGCTGCTCCAAAGCACATCCCGAAGAAATTCAAAATACCCGATCTCCCGAAGTACAACGGGACCTCGGAACCTAACGAGCACATCACTTCTTACACTTGTGCTATAAAAGGAAATTACCTGAAGGACAACGAGATAGAATTCGTCATGTTGAAAAGATTTGGAGAAACACTTTCAAAGGAGGCCATGATGTGTTATCACAACCTATCCCCGAATTCAATAGACTCATTTTCCATGTTGGCAGATTCTTTTATAAAGACACATACTGGTGCCATCACGGTTGCCACAAGGAAATCCGATGTCTTCAAAATCAAATAGAGAGAAAACGGGATGCTATGGGAGTTTGTATCTCGCTTTCAAATGGAGCAATGGAGTTACCTCTAGTCTCTGACGAATGGGCAGTGCAGGACTTCACCCAAGGCTTGAAAAAACGGAGCTCGATAGCTTCAAAGCAGCTAAAGCAGAACTTGGTTGAATATCCCGTCGTAACTTGGGCAGATGTCCACAACCGGTATCAATCAAAGATTAGGGTTTAGGACGACCAATTAGGAGCCCCCTCGGGCTTAGTATATCCTAGCAGGCTCCTAGCAAAGGAACCAAGTCCAAACAAGGAAAGGTACCAACCATACACTGAAGATCGAAGAAACTCCCCAAGGCGCAACATACCTCGAAACGACCGAAGGGCAGATCAAGGTCAGAATCATCGAGTCATGAACAGAGCCAGTTTTGACAGACACACAGGACCGGTGGAGGCACCCCGATTATCAGAGTACAACTTCAACATTGATGTTTCAGACATCGTATCGTCCATAGGTAAAATCAAAGATACCAAGTGACCAAAAACCATACTATCAGATCTTTCACAAAGGAACCCTAACTTGATGTGCGAGTTTCACGGCACATACGGTCATAGGACTGAAGATTACAGATAGCTCCGAGAAGAAGTAGCTCGACTAAGTAGCAAAGGGCACCTCCGAGAGTTTCTAAGCAACCGAGCTAAAATTCAATTTCGGGAAAGAGAGGTGAACAGGAAAAATGAAAGAGAAGAGCCACAGCACGTCATCCACAAAATCATTGGAGGAATCGACGTCCCACAGGAACCTATTGTAAAACGAGCAAAAATATCCATCACCAGGGAAAAGCGAATATGAAAGTACATACCTGAGGACGCCCTCACATTCAGCGAAGAGGATATCGAGACCGTGTCTCTGCCCCCCCCCCCCCC